>PKRV01000458.1:241433-444776 GCA_003709505.1 Hyphantria cunea | reverse complement strand
AAAAAAAAAATACCACATGAAAAATTCTCATTTCTCGAAAGGAAATCTAATATTTCTACAAAAATGCCGTCGACGTAAACTATGATGATCACTATTTGTTCATTTTCTAAGTGATATAGAAAATCAAATTAACAAAATATTAAATATTGTGCTTATTTTGTGATCTTAGTTCTTCGTAGTCTTCATATTATATAGAACAGACATTTAAACTAAATTATTGTAAATAACCTGTATAAGTAAGATGCATGTAATATATCAGTGAAATAGTTACCAGTATAGATGCAGAAATAGCAACATTAGTGAATATGTTTCCCGAGACATGTCCGATGTACTGTGAAACTCCGAAGAAGCATAATCCACACACGAACCAATTATAGAGAATGGCGATTGTGCGCGTACGCAGTTTTGGTGTCCGGAAAAGAGCGATGAAAGACGCATGCTCCTCGTGTTTTCCACTCATTTCAACATTCATCTTTTGAGCCGCTTGGGCTATATTGTCCGTGGGTCGACCATTCCTAGAATAGAATAGATTGTTATTAATATTCAAATTATAGAACACTAACAAACCCACACTATTTCGTCTGCAACTCTTTTCAATCATGCCTATTAGTCTATCCTATTTTAGACAAGGCAGCAAACCACATATTTTTTAAAAGGAAACGCGATAATATGTTAGATAGTTTATGTGATCTACAATGTGACACGAGAATTATATTTAATAGTGGTTTTGCAATTCTGGTATATGTTTCACAAAAAGGGTTCAAAAAGAATAAAGAAATATAGTGTAAATACACACACAAACAGTGATCTTCCGTTACGGTCTGAGATGGAAACCACAAGATATAGTATAGATATATCTTTGTTGTGAAACAAATACCAGAATAACAAAACCACTCAGACTCACATTTGATTCACATTTTTATATTTTTTTTTTCGTCTATCATATTATTTTTAAAATTATTGAATAGTAGTATCACTGCTTTTATCAAGAAAGCAATAACTAAAGGAACCTTAAAAAAAATTGTAAAAATAAATTTTACAAGACGACGCGGCGACGTCACGGTGTTATACTGAAGTGTTACGAAGAAAGATTATTTGCGAACAATATGTTATGAGCGTTAGAGATCTTTTAAAAGTTTCCTTGAAAAGTTCATTTCACTATATAGTACTCATAATAAAATAAAATAGATAGTAATAATTGTTACAATGTTTCATAAATAACAGATGTTTTATTTATTTATCAATGAATAGAGGAGATAAAGTCCATAGTTTGAATTCTATCAGCTGTTGCCGGCATCCGGTAGACGTTAAAGAGAATACTTCTAATTAATTGTTTTTAATTAAAAAATAAGAAAAAGAACAGCTCTATATAACGGTGTATAACAACTTAAAGGACATAGTATTAAAACAGCAGGATAAAGAGATCTAAACATTTGATTAGTATTTAGGCATGAATTAAGACGTTGTTAGAAAAATTGACTGTGATAGTAAATGTGTGTTTTAAAATTGAAAAAACTGTTGATGAAGCACACTGGATTAGTTTGTTTTTATATAATATTTAGGAAAAAAAATCCAGTCCGCTTGATTAAGGTGTTAGATACGTGTTTTAAATATACTGCAAATAATAGGTAGCTGCTTTTTTCAAGGTAGTAGAGTCACGTTGATTTCAGCACGAACGGGCCGTCAAGACCAGGGCGGTACTATTCTCACACAGATGATCAACGTAAAATGACAGCGTTCGTGCGGTCGTGTCTCGTTCGTGAGCCGGAGGCCCAATGATGCAGAAGCATCACTAGGCCGCCACGGTGTGGTCAAGCATGCTACATTGTTGCATTGTCTGCATTCGCAATGAGTATGGTGACCACCACTCTTGGATTCTGTTTATGCTTTCCATCAGGCAGAGTAGAGTCATTTGGCAGGGCCAAACATAGAAAAGATGCAAATATATGTAATACTCGTGGTTTAGGACACATATTTCTGTGATGAACACGATCATTTCTTCTGTATCTGTTTCTAATTAATCTACAATATGTAAATATCTGAGTAAGTACATCAACAGCCTGATTGCTTTAGTACAGGCTTTGTTGAGTTAGGGATAAGGAATAGACGGTCGTGTGTGGGATGTGTGAGGATATTATATATATTATAGTCAATAATTTTAGAGATAAAAATACTTACATCACAGCAGCGGTAGTCATAATTTTCACCGCTTCGTCAACTTTGCTTGAAGTGAGAAGCCATCTTGGTGATTCAGGTAAGAAAAAGAAGTAGCTCAAAAAGAGTACTGAAGGTAACGATATTGCAAGTTGGAATGTACTCCAATCTCGGAGAAAGTAGCCGAACAGCGGTAACGTAAGGTGCCCCAGATTGAATGGTATCTGGTAGAGAATGCCAACAGTGTCTCTGTACTTGGTGCCGATGAGTTCCATGATGACGACGAAGCTGGTTACCATGGTTCCTCCAGTAGCAATCGCGAGGAAGAATCGAAGGGCTGTGAACATGTACCAGTCCACGGAATAGGCCGTTGCTACACCAGAAATGAGTTGAAGGAACACAGCCGCAAGGAATGGAAGGCGACGTCCATATCTATAATAATAAACAAAATTGTATTAGTATAACTATTAGCCAGTAGTTCTGTAGCATTTTAAAGTTAACTCTTAATTATTTTAATCCATCAAATCACCTGCATTAAAACGTCAACATTTCCTAAGATTATTTAAAAGTATTAAATCATTAGAAACTCCATAAAATAATTATGATAGGGTTGTACATACTCCCAGTAAAGCAACAAACAACAACAACCCATAATGTCCCACTGCTGGGCTCGGGTCTCCTCTCAGGAGAGGGTTAAGGCCATACACACAATGATTAAATGGTAATTTGTTTTAACTAATACTTAAACACCTGAATAGCAAAATTTTTTATGTAAGAATTTGCTATAAATTAAACCTAATCAATAAACATTATGTATATTATGTAAAAGAGCAGTTATATTTGCTGTTACGACCATGATAATAGCACAAATTCAAATCATCGCCAATTATATAAAACACCTACATGATCAGTTCCTTGAAACACTCTCAGGTATCCTTCACCTCTGTTCAGTAATTTTCTTTAATCCATTGCTTGGGAAAAGAATAACATGAAACATTATACAAAAAAGGGAAATAAGCACTTATAACTGTATATAAATATAAAAAAAACGAAAAATGTAATTTTGCAGGTATATCTAAATAATTTAATTGAATTTCAATTAATTTTTTTATTGAAAGATAATAAAAATAGCAACTCTGAATTAAAATATAAGTTCAAGGTTTAATTCAGATTAATGAAGAAGTGAAAGTTGATTTTAAAACATACGAGTAATAATCATTTTTATGAATAATATTTTAAACGCGCAAAATAAAAGATATTAAATAAGTTATGTACTGGACAGTTCTAAACACATGTTGTGTCTATTTAACTTTGACTTCTCAATAAGTCTTCAAATAATACATTTGTAATTTAATTTAAAATCTTTTTTACATTTATTATTACGTTTACATCACGTTCATCATCTTCAAAAACCTTCCCAGAACCGTAAATATTCGTTTAGTAATCTCGCCACAATGTGTAAAGAAATATACAAACGATTTACATAACACGAATCAAGGTTTTTATTATACCAGTTTTGTCTGACTACCTCGGTGGCGCAGTGGTAGCGTATGCAACTGCTATGCTAGAGGTCTCAGGTTCGATTCCTGAGTCGGACCAAATGTTTTTATGACCTGCAAATATTTGTTTCGGAGTTTGGGTGTTTTCTATGTATGTATTTACAAATAAAAAGTATATATATGTATTAATATCAGTTGCCTAGTACCCATAGTGCAAGCTCTGTTTAGTTTGGGACTAGATGGCGTTGTGTATTAAAATGTCGGAAAATATTAATTTATTTATTATTTATTTTTTTATCTTTATAACTAAATATTAACGTACTATTGGCCATAAGTCTAAAATTCAGGATGCTAATAATTTCTAACGCAATTGAAAAGTGATATATAATAAACTGGCATATAGCGCATACATCTTTAAAATATTATGTTTATATTTAAAATAGTATATAAAATATTAACTTCATATGACGAAAGATTATGCGTTAAATAATTCCATCCGGCGTCCATGCGTAACTTGATGATTGTTGTAACAATCACATTGTAATGTGCGTGCAGCATCAATTGCAGGATACGTCAATTTGGAGACCACATATCCCACGTGATCGTACATTATGATAAAATATAGGAAATATAATTCTTATCTCAATTTTTCTCAAACTGATTTCTGAGGACTTATAAACAGAAAAAAAAGGTACGTGGATTTAGTTATTTAAATGAAAATACGAACCTGTCTGACAGATGACCAAACATCATATTGCCAATAAGGATCCCCAGCATGAAAATAGTCTGTGTGAGATTTTTCAACCACTGTCTCTCGCAAACAAGATTCCATTGCGAAACAATAGTTTCTTTAAAAACGGAATGATCGTAAACGAAATTGGAACAGCTGGCGTTGCACACATTATCAAATATTCCAGTTTCAGTGGTTGAGCATGTAAAGTTCATCGGTGGAGAAAGGAATATGATGCTCATCTGATGCCAAGCTACAGGAAATTTGACCAGAAATACAATGACACATATCCAAAATTGCCACTTGCCAAAGGCTCCTATTGCTTTGGTTATGAGATCATTGTCTTCTTGCATTTTTTCTTGTTTATTAACCACTTTTCTTTCGGTGTCCATCACTGTCAACAAAAAGAAAAAAGAAATTGTAATAGGGTGGCAAGCACTATAGATGCACGTATTGACGAAAATCTTTACTAAATTTTTTTATTAATATTGAGAAACAATAGTGATCGAAAATACTTTCATTGGTATACCTAATTACGATTTTGCCTGCCTGCCTGAAGCCTGAAGAATAATCCACCTTTGTTTGCCTGACTGCCTCGGTGGCGCAGAGGCAGCGTTTGCGACTGCTGTGCTCGATCGAGTTCTCGGGTCGGACCAAATGTTTGTATGATCTGCAAATATTTGTTTCGGAATTTGGGTGTTCTCTATATATATTACATATGTATGTACAGGTGTTTTGCTTAGCTTGGGACTAGGTGGCGTTGTATGTAAGATGTCCGAAATATTTATTTATTTGTCACCAAAAATTACCAGCTTATGGTCCATTCAATTTAAGGTTTGAGTACTTGATCAAGAAGACTAATTTTTTACTGTTATAATGTGAATAATAAACGAATACTACCAAAGATTTCCACATTTCATATAACAGACTTGGCTACTGAAATCAGTTCTACTGAGAATAAATATTGGCATAATAGCCATGACAAAATGTACTTCTATCATTTATTTCATCAACTACTGATTACTAACACGATACACTTATCTAAGACACCCAGAACTGTATAAATTTCGATATAACTTAAAAATTTTATTCATATACCATCTTCGTAAATTTTCTAGCCTTTTTCTTTTTAAAACAATAATTTTGTTTATAAATTTATTCATAAATTTTAGCTTAATTTTTTGAGTAGGTAGTATATGTAGTAGGTAGTAGTAGGTAATATATATAGGTACGATATATATATTTAAGTCTTTAGTCTGTCTTGGTTTGCTACAATATTATGAAGTCAGAATAAGGTTTTCTAAGATGGCAAAGTGAGGAAATTGAGCACAAAAATACTGCAAACAAAAATCTACAACATGCAGAGGAATTATACGAAGCGCCGCGCGGGTACCGCATGAAGAGTGCGATTCAAACTGGATACGATACGATCTTATCGTACTAGGGGTCAAAGTTTTAGTTTGATCATCTGTAATGTGTATTTAAGTGCTTGTTTATTTTGTTAACAGCGACGTATGAAGGGAAAGCGTAAAATTACATAGGAATTATCATTATTGGCACCACAAGTTTGCACTATACATATTTAACAAAGAGAATGTCCTATGCATGAGATCATAGGTCATTTGAATTAAAAAACTTGGAAGTTCTACTTTAAAGGAGGTTTTTCAAATACATTAAACTTTTCTTTGTAAGTTTATATAAATGTTGTATTTTAGTTTGTAACGAAAAGTAGTAGTTTGTAGTTTTCTTAGAGTTTCGTAGTCCTTCCTTTTCTATAGTTATACTAAATCTATCTGTTTGTTGTCCGTACGCTATTGTATGTAATGAATTTGTTCTTCTTCTTCTTTTGATGATATGGCAATCAGCCGGATCAGCTATTTCTGCCAATGTCAAGTATTTCAAGTCTTCAATTCTAAGTCTCCGAGTTTTCAAGTCTTCGTCGTGATGGAATTAATGATAAAAAAATATAAAAATGTGGATGACATGAAATGGGGACCGTCTTTCGCAAAAACAAAAAACGATCTAATGAATTTGTTATTACAATTTGTTATTAAGTAAAATATCTGTCAGTGAGACGCCACTCAAACGGTTAAATGAAAAATTGGAATTACTTACCTGCTTAGACAGGTATTTTTTGCTCTTAGTATTAAAATTTTATGTATTGTATAGACCTTGAGAATATGATTAAACTAGCCTCTAATAAAAAGCGTCACGAAGCTTGAAAGCTAGTGCGTTTAATAATTTTATTAAAATATGTTAACGTAATTCATTCTATTTAAATTTTATATTAAATTTAACTGTATCATAGACTAAGTTTAGCTTATTTAGTTACTAAAGTTTGTTCCTAGATTTACGTAACTGCTAAGGAAGAGCGCAGTGACCTGCCACTGGCATTGTTTGCTTAATAGGTCACCGTGGTCACTTTTTCAAAATGTTAAGCCTTTTAGCGAAAATAAGGTATTATTATTATTATTACGTAAATACTAATGTAAATTGTTCAATAAAAATTATATTACATTACTATTATAATCTTTATATTTAATTCTGTGTAAGTAAAATTAATTATGTTGTTTGATGAAAAGATTTCTTTTATTATTTTGTTGTTATTGGTTTTAATTTTATCAAAATATAAAATATCGTTAAGTTGTACACTTTGTGTTTATTGTAGTATTCGTTTGACCTTTAACTGTCTGCGTTATCAACAGTAAAGGAGTCTGTGCGACGCTTTAGTCTGCAGACGTCAATCTTCGTTATCAGAGAACAGAGCCAAGCCCCCACATGATATGAATAATATACATGGAGAATATGAAACATTTAGTCAAGATTAACTTTTGAAATAATTCCCTTGGAAATTTTATATTTTCGCAGCAAAATCTTTTTGCAAAGTCTGTCTGTTTTGGGTGTTCTTTTATAATATCGTAATTGCGTGCCAAAATATAGCTATAGTATCGTACTACCTTTCCACATAAGCCTGCTTCTGGGCATCACGATTGTGTTGGTACCCTATATGTGACAGTAAACTATGGGTACTTCTTATGTGTTCAGGTAGAAAACAAATAAATAAATAAAAATAAATAAGACTTCTTCCGAGATTTGAACATAACTCATATCTCGTTATGTGTAATCGCTAGTGATCTTATTTATTTTCAAGGACTAGCCTTCTTTTAGAAAAATAGTAATAGTAAATTGTCTAGTTATATAGTAGTCAGTGCTTTTGATCATATTTTAAACTAAACAATATCATCAGGAGAAGAGAGAAAAGTTGTAAAGAAATTAAAAAAGAAATTAGGTATAACAGTAGCCTACGAAGTGGTCTAGGAAACATTAAAGCCAGTTTTATTAAAATAAGGAGCTATAACTTGTGATTGCATTATTTTATAACAAATGAGGAACTAAATTAACGCGAAAAAAAGATAAAAAATGTTAAAATATTTGAATTTATAAGCTAAATTGTTGCGGAAGTTTTTAAGTTCTTGAAAAGTGCACAAACCAACTAGGCATTTGTATGTAATATATAAAATAGGTAGATAGCGAATGAATCATTGCTAGACTGCATACATAAGCATACATATTAGATGCGTGTAAGTAATTGCTAGTAATGAGGAGCCACCATGTATGCTATTTGTTTAATGAAGTAATTGTAAAACATCACGATATCGTTTAAGTTAATTGTAATTAATATATACTCTGCATTTCAAATGCAGTGTAAGAATCATCACCGACTTTGCGATACTCAAAGGCGTCTCTGATAAGTTTTATGGGTTTAACTATCCTTAAACTTCCTAGTGTAATAGTTCTTTAATACAATATTTTAAAACCCTCTATAATTCGTATAAGTATGTCTATTACAGTCTAGTTATCATATAATATATATCATATAACAGGCTCTCTGCCTGGTTTTGCTTTGTTTGCCTGCCGCGTGTGATGTGTACCCAGTCATTATTATTAATAATCTTCACTAGGTATACCGCTACACAAGGAGGGAATTGATTATTATTACTCGATAATGATGTTGATAAAATAAAGCATCTTTCTCATATATAACGGTACAATCGTTGACAGAAATTTTTAAATTAAAGCTCTGTCTATCTACCACGTCATAATCACTATTACAAAACTAATTTTTTTGGTCATATCACATATCACTTTTTTTTTGTCCTGTGGTAACCAGCCCATTGCCCACCAATATCAATTATTTTTTATCCATCAACAACCCATAATGTCCCACTGCTGAGATCGGGTCTCCTTCACAGGAGAGGGTTAAGCTCATAGGTCCCCACGATGGCCAAGTGCGGGTTGGGGACTGGCAAGACAACGTTGTGGCTAGGTAATCTTGTCGTTCTATGTTTTTAAGCCGCCCAAAGGCCTCCAACTAAGCTTCACGACTGTTATCCTAAGATAAAAACCGGGACCGACTGCTTAACGTGACCTCCGTGAATCACGGAGACGCTCATGGTAACATGCCACCAGCAGTCACCCATCCAGGTACTGATCGCGCCGTCATTGCTTACCTTGGTGAATATTTCAAATCACCGAGTGCAACTGGGCTATGGGCGCCCTATATTTTTTTAATAAATATAATAAATATTGAAATTATCAGCTAATTTAAAGTATTTAAACTCTTTAGTTATGAGTTTTAAAGTTCTAGTCTTCAAGTTCTTCCTCTTTTGATGATATGGCAATCAGCCGGATCAGCTATTTCTGCCAATGTCAAGTATTTCAAGTCTTCAATTCTAAGTCTTCGAGTCTTCAAGTCTTCGTCGTGATGGAATTAATGATAAAAAATGTAAAAAATGTGGATGACATGAAATGGGGACCGTCTTTCGCAAAAACAAAAAACGATCTCCGGCACTCTAGTCTTCAAGTTCTTTCACTAATATTTCGTTTGACGTAAAACAAGCATTCACAGATTGACACAGGATACCATAAATATAGAGACTACAAAACTGTCTCAGGACATTTTGTTTCGAAATCATAGAAAAAAGGTAGAAAATAGATAACAAAACTGTTTCAGCACATTTTGTTTCAAAATCATAGAAAACGATTTATGGCCTAATATAATTTTTAAGATGCTTTACGTCCCTCTACTTTATTAGTACTAGATATCGCCTGGCAGTCAGATTTTGAATGCGTGGTTTTATATTGCTGTCACTTTGTTTCTTTTATTTGACTGTCTTTCTATAGACTTTCGTATGTATGGCATTACATACCATAACAGACAACNGTTATACCTTCATATTCTCAGCTCCTTTTTTGTGTGGAATTTTGTTGTTTTGGAATTTATGACAATTTCGTCAACTATTACATTTATGTATTTTTATAAATAAAGCACGTATTAAGTTATCAATAACCATTGTCTAAATTGATTTTGTATTGATTGCTAATATTTTATGTTACATTATTTAATTTAATTATATTAATCATAAAATAATCGTATCATATAATCGCAACGAATCAAGTCGTTATAAAAGGATAGTTAGCTGTGTATTCCGTTGTGTATTAATTATTCATTGCTCATACCTACTTATCGTAATCAATGTAAGTATTGAGTAGGTATGTCGTTGCGTGTCTGTACTAAAACGAGACCGTCTGTTGGGATGGAAAACTACAAAGAGGACATTCACCCAAAGGAGCTTGGTGTCATTAAGTGCAATCTTTCTCCGAATTACTTTTTTGGTAATAACTGCCAACTGGAAATAATCTTTTGATATTTATGCGCGGTACGTTGAAAAACGACTCGCCTGAGTGATTCCTTAGGAAGACATTAAGTTTAAAATCGAGTTTTCCAAAATGTAATAAATATTCGTACACTGCTTCACATGAAACTTAAAAATTATTTAGTGTGATGTCTCTGAACCTTGTAAATATTTATGCATAGTTGTATACCTATTCAAATGTACACGGCCATGATATTTATGCTTTTTGAATGTCAACAAAAAGTGAATAGAATATCATGAGAATTGAGTTTGAATAGAACAAAAGAATGATAAAAGACAAGTTCATTGCATTTTCTTGCTAAGAATTTAATAATATTTTATCTTCAGGTATACTCGTTATCATCAGCAATAGTGTCATTTTTGTAGTTTTCCGGGTATTTTTGTAACGTAAATGTAGTTTATGAATGAATAATGTACTACAATCCTATCGTATAGAACTATGATGATGTAATTAACTCATAATCTTGCATGTTTAAGTAACTCCCAGAGAGGTCAACACATTCNTATTTATAAAAGACAGTTTACATGAAAAGTTTACATAGGTGGGTCCTCTGGTTCCCAAACTAGGTTAACACCTGTGACTTGGGAATCAGTGTTCCTCTTACACTATGACATAATATATGTAACCACCGTGTGTCGAGAAGAAAGACATTTAAAAAATAATAATAATCAGAAACCAACGTGGTGCTTGCAAAGGTATGTATGTATGTATGTAGGTGCGCGTTTATGAGTATGATTTCTGATGTGTTTATTATTATGACAGCTTAAAATAATTGTTTTTCGAATTTTGTATGTGTATGTGGTTTTAGTCTGTATCTGTGTGTGTTGTGTGTATTATGCAAAATAGTATAAAGTGCTCGTGTATTTAATTTGTAGCAAGAAGTTATTACATTTACATATTGTACATAGTGTAATACATTTAATTTATCCTGTTATCTATACGTTGTAAGCGTTTATTATGAGTATTTGCAGACTTATACCACAGTTTTATAGTGGTTAGTTGATATAAAAAAACTTGGCTGCACTGTAACTTATTGAAGTGGCGGTTACTTTTGTAAGATTTCGGTTCATATACCTCAAAAATTTATCGTTTTGCAAAAAGTCTAGTAAATCATTAATTGAATAAGTATTTATCGTTGTACTCGTGTGCAGTGTTGCAGTTATATGAATTCTGAAGTCGCAGACATAGACTTATTTGTCTAATGCAGACAAATAAGAGGAAAACATATCTTTTACAAATAATTAAGTGTATCGATATAATGCTTAAAACTTTTATATATTCTATGAATAAGAAACGATATACGAATAACTGATTAAAATTTTTAAAAATTAATAATAATTAATAAGAAAATGCTATGTTGTTCAGACTTGCCGTTTTAGAAAATCATAAAATTTTTAAATGATCAATTTTATGGTCATTAAAATATCTAAGTGACCATTTTTGAAAATTTATCGATGCTAGTTAGATATGTATTTAGTTTGGTAACCAATTTCGAAATTATTTTAGCAACTTTCCTTTTATGGACATATTAAAGGTTATCGTTATATTTTAGGTGTGAAGGCCCGACGGCTCATAGAAACTATTGGACATAATTTATTTTAGACTCGCGTCGGTCAAAATCTTCTTCAAAAAAAAGTCGCGAAGCTTAGTTGGAGGCCTTCGGGCGGCTTAAAAACATCCAGCGGCAAGATACGTCGCCACAACGTATTCTTGCCAGTCCCCAACCCGCACTCGGCCAGCGTGGGGACATATGGCCTTAACCCTCTTCTGAGAGCTCAGCAGTTGACATTATGGGTTGTCGATCAATCGATCAGTCAAAATAGGGCAGTGTTCACTTGCCACGAGCAATTTTATTGATGCCAAGAAATGAAATGCGAAAGGGCTTCAGTCCGAAGTCAAGTCCTGTCGAGTTGCCCCGTAGTCCTCTTTTAGGGCAACAACAACTACAAAAAAACATCAGAGTATCTGCTCTGATTTTTTTTGAGACAGTGTTTTGAGAGTTTTCTCGCACTCTCTCTGTGCCTGCTGTATTGAGTAATTAAAATCTGTTTCCATAAAAACGTTAAGCCCTGTTTGTTAAACCCCAAGTGGTGAGACCAATTAGAGATTGTTTTTCTTAATTGAGATTCGTTTTGTTTAATTTTTTAGCTTGAATGTATCCTGATATAGGCATTCTGAGATTATTAAGGATTTATTTTTCATAAATTCACTGCTATAATTAATTCAAATAAACTAATTGACAATTAAGAAAATTAAATTTATTTTACATTGTAACCAAAATTTTTTAAATCAAGGATTACTAATTTCTTCAGGAACGTCTGTGCCAATTCAGTAGCTTCTTGGGGATCAAGGATTTTGGAAATATATGCTACAAAATGTCATGCAAAAGTTGAAAGTTAAACTTTGTATATCGAACTGTAAATATTTCATTCGATGAACCGGTCGCGTTCAAAGATTATGTGAACAGGTCAACGTGCTAGCCTTGCAAGAGACTTGGCTCCTACCGTTGATGATTGTGATGAAATTCCATATCTAGCGACCATGCATGATGACTTTTCATATACCGGAAAGTCAGCTGTGGAACTTCTGCAGGAGTACTTGTTGGAAGTCCGTAGGGGGGCGTAGCACTCATGTGGAAAAAACATTTGCATCGGTGTCGGTTGTACGATGTTGCGGATGTGAAAATCACTTACCACCAGGCGATACGTCTGCTCGTTTGCCCCCTATTCCATAAAAAAACGTATAGCATGTATTAAAATACAACAGAGTAGCCGGTCAATGTTATTATTTTGTGTATATTATATGCCCAATGACTGTACCGATAATCTTTGTGAGTTCATCCTTTGCCTTGGTGAAATTATTTCAGTGATCGGTGTGGAATTGCAATTGGAAGTGGAATCAGTGTTTATTTTAGGAGACTTTAACGCACACCCCGGAATAAGGTTTCCAAGTGACTTATTTAATATTTATAGCGATGAATCATGGTCTTGCATTAATACTGAACTTCTGCCTTCAGCCTTTATACTCTTATTACCTCGGTCAACGGATCCCTCCGCTGGTTAGATCACTGCGTTGTCACTGACTCTCTGTCTTTAGTGAGTGATGCATCTATTTTGTGTAATGTATATGTATGTTTGTATGTTTTTAAATAAAGTAGCTTCACTTATAAGCAACTACCGGAACTCTGACTCTAGACATCCCCATGGGGTCGAGGTTAAAGTACCTGGGCTACTGGGTCACCGATGATTTAAAAGACAATATGGACAATATGGACAGCAGGTCGCTTTCTGTCAATCATTCTACACGTGCAGACTGTGGACTAAGTTTACATAGAAGGCATACAGCGACCTGCGTGTCCAATATAACAATGTATTTAGGATGTTTTTGGGATTGCCATGGAGTTGCAGTGCGTCTGGCATGTTCGTGGAGTTTCAGGTTGATGGGTTTGCCGCAACAATGCGAAAACGTTGCGCTTACCCGGGGAATGTTTTTCGCACCATACCCTTCATAAGAGAGACGAAGAGCGTGTGTGGGATGAGACTCCCGGATAACCGGCCCCATAGAAGACCAAGGACCTCAAACCGCCCATATAGAGGCGGCGAACTTCTTCTCTAGGTCCCCCAAGATTGGGCAGCAGAAGATGCACCGCATCTGCTCTCGCACTCGAGGGGACATAATATATTACCTAATACTTTGAATGTATCGCCAGGGGACTTTTAGCAGTGTGTCACAGATTTACACGGGGCAAAGATTAAATACTTATATTTGAATAAAATACTTGAGACAACTACCGCATAACAGTTTTGCGTTCTTCATTAATTTACATTTTTGCTTCACGGAACCAACAATTTTAATTAACATTTTTTTTATTAAAATTAACTGTTTCCACAATATTTATAATAATAGAGTTTTTATAGATAAGCCTCCAAACGAACAGAAATCGTTTTCAAGCATCTCTTAGATACTATGTCCAACGGACACCTACATATATAATTAGAATTAAGAAGATTGAAGTTATATCCCCGGCCTTTTTCCAATTTGATAGGATTCGACCTCTGATGTTGCACAATCTAACGAACTGTATATAGGTATGGGACTAATCCCGCTCACAAGCCCACTATTGTAACTCCTGTACATCAGGATCAACAGCAGTGACCCACGAACACTCCGAGTTATGACACTCGGGAAGTTACAGGAAAAATTAAACTGTCTTGGAATCCACAACGAAATTAATCAGAGGTAGAAGTTGAGGAGTTGGAAATATAGTATGTCAGCTTCCCTCCTTAGCAAAGCGGCAGACAAAATGAAGTCAAAATAGGCATTAATCTTTTTTAAACCGGGAAGCACCACGGATAAAATATTATGGGTCTTAAGTGAGTATATTTGATTATATTAGTATGTATGGCAGAATCGTCTAAACTCGTGGAAATTCACCGCAGTTGACACATATCCCCATGGTATAAGGTAGAAAAAACTACCGCTCTGACCCTTTTTAGGGTTTCGTAGTTCGCATCTCGGAACCCTTTCGGTTTCGTCACGTCCTTCCACACGGTCCGTCCGTGCTTGGCCTACCTTCGAAACGGTAAACGGTTAGTGCTAGAAAGATAAAACTTTACATGGATATGTATATTTACCACGTCGACAAGTGTAAAATCACGTAAAATATTTTTTTGGGGTCTACCTCATATTGGTACGGAGCCCTACGTACGCGAGTCCGACTCGCACTTGGCCGGGTTTTGATTACCGATTAGTTCTATTCTTCTGAATTCATTTGAATTTCTTCATCTAAAGAAGACTCTTAAGAAACATATAGATCTGAAAGAAGAGTTACCTACTGGGTATGAGCTTATATTTAACAAAACGATACAGTAGCATTGTTTTCAAAAATAGATTTTAAACCGTTTTAAGTTCTTTCAGGATAGAGGTTCAAACGTAAGTAAAATTTCCTCTGGACTTAATTGAAAATTTAATAAAACCTAAAACGAGAACACGTTGACAATGTACCTATCGTTGTATATCATTATGTCGTTGCGTAGCTTTAAAGATCTAAGCGTACAAGAACAAGAAGCGACTTCATTTCATGCTATGTAAAGATAATATTGTCTCTTTACTTACAATACTGCCTAAAACTTTTCTTCTAGGAACTCTGTTCTCTTATATTCTCGTTGAAGAATGCTCGAAAATCTAGAGTAGTTTTTTTTAAACGACTGTAGGTAGTTTATAGTTAACTAATGTGTTAGCTACGCGCTTTTTCGCGTGGAGAGATGACCTTTGTTACCCTTCTTGTTAGGTATTCATGGTCGCTCCGTTTATAAATAATTATGTAATCAATTTTTTAACCATCTGCCTTTAAATGCTTTAGTATGATAGTTTCCAAATATTACCTTTAGAAATCGATGTCCTCAATTCGAATATGGATGGTGTAGTGGAATAAGCTTAAGCGATCACTAGGGCGCGGCGGCGTCGCGTCTTTTTCTATTGTGCCGAGTGTTGTGCCTCCAAACCTCACATTGCATAACACTTTGCGTGATCCACTAATTCTGTCTGGGTGTTCTTTGTGTTATGTATATTTTGTCGAAATTTTTGGGGTCATCCTTTTCAAGATAACAGAACTCGATGTGCGTGGTGGTCATTACTTAAAAGTTCACAACTGTCATCGATCTGATTATACTTGTCGTTCCTGTCCTAAAATAGAACCTACACAATATCAATACTAATATTATAATCGCGAAAGTTCGTATGGATGGATGTTTGTTACTCTTTCACGTAAAAACTACTCAACGGATTAGGATGAAATTTTATAGTAATATAGCTGATACATCAGAATAACACATAGGCAGCGATAACCGACATATATGCGGGCGGAGCCGCGGGCATAACCTAGTATTACATATTTAGGTATTACTGTTAACTCCCACTTGAACTTTTCTTGAATATGTTTAATATTGAATTACTGATTGGAAGAATTCGCAAACTGCCCGTAGTTTTTACTCGACTGCGAAATAAGCAGGGTTATGTTCTTCGCGTGTATGTATGTATGTACACGCCTTGAGTCTAAACGGCTTGTCGTATTTTTATGTGAATAGTGTCAATAGATTCGTCTTAGTCAAGGGAGTGACACTAGGTACATCAAAAAAAAAATTAAGGCTTTTTGGCGGCAAAAAGTAATCTTAAAAAAAAAACAAAATACATTGAGTGTGGTTCTTACTAAGAATTACAGGTATATTATAAAACTATACAACATATCTAAATCTACTAAAGCCAATAACCCGAGTAGAAATAGGGTTTGTGAAACCAAAAATATCCCACGCACTTCTTTTATCCAAAAGTATTTTAACCGACTGCGAAAGAGGGAGGGTTATGTTTTTCGAGTGTATGCATGTATGTATATTTCTTTGGCACACCCTACAGCCTAAATGACTTTTCTTAGTTTTATGTGAGTGGTGTCAATAGATTTTTCTTAGTCATTAGAGTGACACTGGGTACATCAAATGGAATAAAAAGTCTTAAAAATTATTTCTATGCTTTCAGTTCTTGAATGAATTTAATACAGATGGCAGATATAGACGCAGTTGTGTTTATTTTTTATTCGTTACTTGTATGTACACTGGATCTATTTGTTTATAATAAATAGTCACAAGTGCGTTGCCGGCCTTTGGGGGATGGTTAGAGGGATGGGGGAGGGGTCAGTGTATAGGCATCAAGTACCCGCACTTACTCGGTGAAACACAGAAGCGAAAGTTTGGTATACAAGGAAACTGAGAAGGTTCTAGTGGTATTATCGTATAAAACAATATTTAGTACACTGTTCAGTTCTCACTTTAGCGTTATACTACTGTTCTATGAATTGTCACCTCTAACAGATACACATGGTCTCAAACACACACGCACCTGAACACACACGTGCACACACACTCCCACGTATACCTACAGCCACATACACACATAGAGAGGTTCACTTCACACTTTTTATTTTGTTCTTCGTATTTTAGATTTATGAAACTTGTTATATAATATGTTATAATAAATACTAGTTAAGTTGAAATTCCTGTGGGTAATGGCGACGTAAGCCAAAATACAGGTTTCTGCCTAATTTGGCAACGGCATATTTGATTCATGATATAAACTAGTTTTATGTTAAACAGATTGTATTTTTTATTTTCGTGCAACAAATGTTATTACTATTGACGGATATTTGTGATTGCTATTATATTGCAAAATGCTATTATATATTTTGTGAAACAACTCACATTAGATAGTCGTACCTATGTACTTAACTCTTTACATGATCTCTCACTCTTTCTTGTTTTTGTTTGATAGCTAGAGGTAAATACTCAACACAAAAAAAGTCTTTCAATGAAAACGCTGAAAATCCAAATCTTATTTATATTTTTTATGATTCTTGCTGATAATTTAAGTGTTGGACTTCCTTATTCAAGTAATTAGCATAATTCTCATTTGTATTTAAAATACGTAATTATATCTATTTGTATAAAACTGAATAGCCGAGATGCATAACTCAGTTCGACTGGACCAAAAATAAAAAAAGGATATCCAATATCCTTTTTTTATGGGTTTGTTATTGTTAGGGCAAGGTTTGTATAGAAGAAAAATTAAAAGGAAACCATAAAATTTATTTATATTTTGTTCTGTACACTGCCTATCCAGAGAGGAGACCCGAGCCCAGCAGTGGCGGGAGTGTTGATGAAATTGATGTACACTACCTGTGGGAAGCTGAAGCCGAGAACAAATTTAGAAAATATTTAAGAAAGAAAAATATGGCAGTACGAAGGTCGCAAGGTCGGCTATTTTTAAATAAAAATGAGAATTTGCTTAGTAACACTTGTTGATTTTTAATTATTTTTAAAATTTAACTTCATTTAGAAATAAAGAAGATTCAGAAGTGCTAAGAATGAACGTCTTTCATCATCAGCCTATCGCAGTCCACTGCTGGACATAGGCCTCTCCAATTTCACGCCACTTAGTTCGATCCATGGCTTCTCGCATCCAGCTCCTGCCTGCCGTCTTGCGCAAATCATCGCTCCACCTGGCTTGTGGACGTCCTACACTACGTTTGCCGAGACGCGGTCTCCACTCAAGAACTCGTTTACCCCAACGGTTATCGGTTCTTCGGCAAATGTGGCCAGCCCACTGCCACTTCAGCTTGCTAATCCTGTGGGCTACGTCGATGACCCTGGTTCTTTGTCGGATCACCTCGTTTCTAATGCGATCCCTTAGAGAAACGCCGAGCATATACCTCTCCATTGCACGCTGAGCGACTTTAAACTTATGGACCAGTCGAACTGTAAGTGTCCACGTTTCGGCTCCGTAAGTCATTACGGGTAGGACGCACTCATTGAAGACTTTCGTCTTTAGGCACTGTGGGATCGATGATGAGAAGACCCGACGAAGTTTCCCAAACGCTGCCCCACGTCTTTCAACTAAACAATTTTCTATGCTTGAAGGATACATCTCACGAGCTGATTGCTGCCGAACCAACTAAATTTATCGCGTTTGCTTAGATACAGTTTTATCCGTGGTTTCAGACTTTGTCTTCGTTTTCTGCTTATCACGTTGTGACTAAACCTTGACGCTAGTGTTACCTTACCATATTTTTTGTGTACAGTGATACAATGACAATCGTGTGCACTTGAAGGCGTAAGTGTAATAACTGTGCGATCCGATCGTCTATTGTGAAAACGAATTTGGCAGACGGATTTGATCCTCCGCGCTGGAGCAAATACGAGCGAACGTATATGCTTCTAGTGGATCTTTTGAGCGATGATAAGTGAGGATTCATTAGCAGATAACTGATAGTGTAAGGCGTAACATATTAACTACTAATAAGTAGAAAAGAGCACGAGCACTGTGGGAGAGCCACGCTTCGGCATGAATGGGCTCAACTGTCTTTCCATCGTGTGCATTCAATCGATCATGAACAAACTTCACCGTTCTGTTTATTGGACAAACATTAAACTTAATATCATATAATTGTAAAGCGGGTAGTGTAATTCTACTCAAACTATTATTAATCAAAAACTGAGAAGTGACTCACAGTAGTGATACTTATTTCAATCTTGATAAGTTTGTTTTTTTTTTAACATAATAGATATCTTAGTTTACGTTATCACAAACTTCACATAAAAACTTCACGTACAAAAGACAAGGATGAACATGTCTTAGGTACACCGTTATGGCGGCGGCGAGACTTGTTTTGGAGGATTGGCTCGAGAGACAGCACGGGATCCTCTTATATCGGCTGACGCAGACGATCATTAAAAATGGATGCTTCAGAGATCACCTGTGTCTGATCCACAAGGAGCTAAAAAATAAGAAATAAAAAGGCCACCAGTACCCTTACTCACTCGGTGATACACAGCGCAAGCGTTGTTTCACACCGGTTTTCTACGGTTTTTTGTGAGGCCCTGGTATCACTCTGCTTGAGCCGGCCCATTCATGCCAAAGCGTGGCAATCTCACGGTAGAAGTATTCGTGCCCTTTTCTAAATAGAAAAGGAGCATCGGAGTTCCTACACACGAGATCTACTAACCGTAGGTGGCCCGAGATACTTCGGGGTTCTAGGGATTTCCTTTCGGGTGCATCTAGTTCTCCGATTCTAGTACCCGATACGGTGTGCTGTTTTTAGTCGGTTCAAGTCCGATATATCCACCAGTCGGTGGAATCAGGGGATTTCCGCCCAAAAAAAAAGGATGAACCTGCCTATTACATACTTAAGTAAGTATATCTTCTAGCTTGGGTCACTAAGCCACAGTTGATTTCTAGTTTAGTTTACGAATTAAACTAAACTAGAAATCAACTATACTAACTAACAGCTATGAACGCTAATGAAAGCTACAGGAATTAGTCTAATTTCGTTGAACTATGCAAGAAAATATGGACACAATAACATAAACAATTACTAGGCCGCGTTATAGAACTAATTCGCCTCGTAGTTATATCGTCTCGTAATTATATTCCAAATTACGGAATGTCACTTATTTATGTCGTACAGGTTTTTCACAGCATATATTTATACGGAAAGTACCACAAGGTGTTTATAGAGGAAAATACGCAGAAAATATCGTTCTAAGCGAGTACTTATTTTAATAGGTGTGACGAAATATCATAGAACCAATACTAATGCATATTTATTGATTAATTTTTTTTGGCATAGTTGTTTTTTAAGTGATTGACAGATCCCGCAACACAAATAGATGAGTCATAAGTGTCTCTACTCATAAATACAAGCGCCAACGAAATGGGAACGTGCCGCACAGTGTGGAAGGGTGCGTGCAATAATTATAATATTAGGAAGGATACGTACTTATCTGTTACGTTTTCAAGACGAAATCACTGCACCAAACTTAATGAAAATTGCCATAGATGTACTTTGATTCTTGAAAAAGGGCATGGGCACAGGCTACGTTTTAAAGTTAGTAGTGTAATGTTAATTTAGCGATAAACAGTCGCATCGTGACTGGTTATGAAAAAGGAGTGTCACCATTACACCCCACCACCCCTATTTATCTCAAGGCTGTTATCCCTACGCAGGGCAACAGTTACTGTAAAGAGATTCTATATGAAAAACCGGAAATTGCACTTTCCTAGTTTAAAAATTATATTTTTATGACAGCTTCACAGACTTTATGAATTGATAAGACTGAAAAAATATTACTGGTTTTGTTACTGCTGCCTGGTTAGTTTTAAAATGATAATTTTTTTGACTGCCTCGTTGCCACAGTGGTAACATAAGCGACTGCTGCATGAGGTCTCGGGTTCGACTCTCGGGTCGGATCCATGTTTGTATGATCTGTAAATATTTCTTCGGAGTTTGGGTGTTTTCTATGTATAATATACATATTTATAAATAAAAATATATTTAAGTCTTTATATCGTATTTATATCAGTTGTCTAATACATATATTATAAGCTCTGCTTAGGACTAGTTGACGTTGTTTGTTAATTGTCCGAAAATATTTATTTATTTATTATTATAAAAAAACAGCTTTGTCGATTTTTTTATTGGATATTTTTTATAATAATCAGTGGAACATTAAGTTTTTCTGTAGTTATACTGCTTTGTTTAACATGCCTAAAGTTTTCGTCGCTAACCAGCTTTCAAGCGGTGCATGATAAAATTTCGAGCTGATAAACTGTTGTATAGCTTCGAAGATATTTACAATCGTACACCTACTTTTACTGTTAAGTAACCATAGAAAACTATACGAAACACCAAGCAGCTGTGAATTGTTAAAGGTCGTTGATGAGGATAAATAACAAAATTTAACGCTGTTTAACATTAACTTGGAAACTGAATTTTATGCTGGCACATTAATATTTGAGAGTGGGATGAAAGCGAGGTGGGAACAAATTATAGAAGATAGAGATAGGATTCGATAAGTTATAAAAATCAAACTATACCTAATTATCAAATAAAATAGCAAGTAAATTTCACAGATATTTCATTAATTGATTTCGATCATTTCACACTCACACGTCGGACTTTAAAGTCAGAAAGCGTCGGCATTTCCTAAGACTTACTCTGGGATGAATTGACGAAACAAACCACAGCGGTTTTTTTTAGTCCGTGAACATTGATGTAATAAAAACTGTGCGAGTATAGTATAGGGTGTGAGTTTATACAGAGGGTATACAAGCCCGAACCATCGTATTACATAACAGATATTGGTCAAGATTACCGCCCCGAAGCGCGACTCTACAGCTAGCAGGATATTTGAATTTTTAGGTCGGCCATGGAAGTACTCAAAACTAAAAGAAATATTGTAATTGTTTTGATGTAATATGACAAGTCTAGACTACACTCTTATGTACATCCACAAAAAGAATAGTATTGGTATAAACTTATTGAAACGTTGCATACAACAAAACAAATTGACAGTCATAAAGTCTGCCGATAGAATTGAAAACTTATAACTTGGAATGGTATTTGTAAAATAAATGTACAAATTTATAAATTCCATTATCTTTAAAATAAAATTAGCGTTAGCATGTCGGTAACGCGAACTCATAAGATTTTCCCCTACCAAAAAGTGCTTAACGCGGCCAAAAAAGTTTTCACTTCGAAAATGTCATGTCAGCACATCTGTGACGTCAGCATGTTGGTGACACGAACTCATAGGATTTTCCTCTACCAAAAAGTGCCCAACGCGCGCGTTTTCACTTCAAAAAATATGTCTATCACTTTCAAACACTGAAAACGTGTGTGTGAGTAGCATCAATTGCAAGCAAATTTGTCGTTTAAATTATCCAGACCCGTATCCAAAACTGTATAGTAAATTTTTCACAAAGGTTGCTATTTATTAATTACTTAAATTGGGTAATAATTAATTCTTATAATTTAGTGTCTTTTTGTCAGGGTGTAGACGTATTTTACTTGTTTATGGCCGAGAATAATGTTTTAAGACTGGCAATCCTGTCCTGTGTTGTCATTGGTCATTGGTTCTGCTCTGTCAGTCATCTGTCAAGTTGTACGATAGCTTTTCATGCTTACACACGTGCGTTTCTTTTTCTTGTTCAAAATAATTTAGCAGCATGGGTATAATACAGAGAGTAAAGTAAGAATATTTCTTCTTAATGGTTGACATTTGTTTCATTTCGTTACTGTTCTTTAATATTCAGTATTTTATAGGAAACCAACTACAAGAAAAGGTAAAAAGGTTCTGCAATCTAAAGAACCTAAACCTATCGAAGGACCCAAGCAATGCATCTTCCTTCAGGGCCGAAATCCTTCAGACCGAACTCGGAAATTATTGAAAGATATATATGACTTAAAGAAACCTGACGGAGCTTATCTAAGTCGCAAAAATGATTTTGTTCCGTTCGAAGATGCAACTCTTATCGAGAAGTAAGTCCACATGTCATTTATTTATTTGAAATAATATTACTATTTTCAGAGACCCTATTAGCTTGTACTCATTTTTATCATTATAAACCTTTAGAATTTCTCAATAAGTTGAAATAGTGAATGTTGTTTGTTTATCTAACCTACCATATTAGCTATCGGTAAATACATAACTCAAACTGCTTTAAACAATCACAATAACTGGCTCCATGAGTAAATATTCTTTTCATTCTTAAGTTTCCTGTCATTCACCTCCTGCAGAAATTAAATTCACAGTTGGTTAATTCATTCTAAAACATTCAAATATTTAAATAAAGCACTGAATGTAATGACAAGAATTTATATAATATTAGTGGACCTACAACTTTATTGGTGTCCCTTTTCAATCATGCTTTGCTCCTGTTGGTCTACACATTTAAAAAAATTATAATTGAACATCACTTAAATAGTTTCAGAGTTCATTGTGAGCAACAATTTGCATGAAAATTACTTAAAGCGGGTAGTGACACAGAAGTAAAAAGAGTGAAGTATCACCTTTATATCTTTACATATACCACATTAAAAAATAAACATTTTCTTGTAGATTGTTGTCAGTATACATTTCATGACAGCTTAGACTTTTAATCAACAGCCAGTTAGTAACTTACTACTTGATTACTAACCTACTCTAGACTTTGATTTCAAGTATGTATGTATGTTTATCTGATTTGTTAGTAATATCTAACTAAGCCTCTGTTCTACAATGAGACCTAAGTCCAGTAGGGGAACTGTTAAGGGCTATAAACGATACAGATTACTATTATTGATATCATATATTCTCAACTTTAAATGGTCAATTCCAGATTGTGCTATAAAAAAGAAGCTGCCTTGTTTGGTGTTGGTTCACATTCAAAGAAGAGACCACACAATGTAATCCTTGGACGTACTTTTGACTATGGTATACTGGACATGATTGAACTTGGAGCAGATAATTATAAAGGAATGAAAGAATTTCACAATGCTAAAGTTTTGTCAGGTTTGAAGCCCTGCCTCATATTTAATGGTCCAGCATGGGATTTAAATCAAGATTTGAAGCGTTTGAAATCATTATTTATAGATTTCTTTAATAGAGAAAAGGTTAGTCTTATATTTTTCCAATAGCAGTTCAATGATTTCCTGTGCTTGTTGCATTAGAACATATCTAAGGGTCCCCATTGCCTTTTGGCCCTCTTCACCACCCAGTTCCCCTCTTACTTGGGCATGCCATAACTTTTAGTACATCCTCCCGGGTAATCCATGACAATGCTAGGAATATTAAGGCTCTGTTTCACAGATAAGTTTCTGGATACCTTATTGCATGTATAGTTAGATACAATTTATAAGGAAGATATGTCAAATTATGACTTTTAAGCTACCCGAAACTTATCTGTAACTGGTGCAATAGATCCTAAGTGTTCTTGTACATAGTACATGTATATTTACACTTACATGCATATTATATACTTTTAATGTTGATAATTTGGTACCAAAAAATGTAAACTGTACTCTTCCATAATATAAATTCGCTATGCTTTTATGGTTAAACATAGATTTAAATGAAATTTGCCATAGAAATACTTTTTTCATTCTTTTGGAGGGTTTTCTTTTACACATTAACCAATAAACATGCAAGAAAAAGCTAGTTTTCTATATAGGTTGAAGTAAAATGCATTTATCATTTTACTTTTTGTGTAATGGTCCTAGTTTACCTTTTAAATGTACCTACATAGTTTTGTTAAAAAAGATTTTTTTTGGTCAATATAGAGAATAAGAATTATTAAGATGTAATTTATGGTACTGACTGACTGATTTTGGGACAATTGACACTTTTTTTTTCCAAGTCCAATATATCGAAATTCGTCCATCCGTATAGCCGATTAGCTGTGAAAGCGCAACACACAGACAGAGTTACTTTCAAATTTGTAATATTAGTATAGATGCTTTTTCGTTCAGTATTTGTTTGCTGTTTGTTTAGTTAAAGTTGTGATACAGTGTATTTCAGTAAGACAGTATTGTAATATGTGTTTACACCTGTAATGTGAATATGAACCTTGCTTTAATTAGAATTAAGTTTCATACCTCGGTTGAACCTCACAAAAAAATGTTTATGAACTATTTTGATTTCAGGTAGAGACTATCCGCCTGCAAGGACTAGAACATGTGCTTAGCTTTACAGCTACAGAAAGCGGCAATATATATTTTCGGTCATACAAAATACTGTTGAAGAAAAGTGGCCAGCGTACACCCAGAATTGAGTTAGAAGAAATAGGTAATGAATAAAAATCAAAATCAAAAAGAATTTAGATTTTAATAGTATAAATGTTCTGGTTCATTTAATTAAAGGCTCATTAATTTCATTAATTCTTTCCATGTTTTATATAAACATGGAAAGAATTAATGACTTACTGGTGGTGCGAACTAGTAATCTTTTTAATTTGATTGATAATATTGTCAATTATCCTACAACACACAGAGGTCATATTTTATATCAAGGACTGATTTATTGAACTGTATTATAAAGACTTTAAAGCTACAAGTGGTCTAAATTCTACCATAATTCGTTTTATTAATAGTAACAAAAAAAGAGAGTTAGTTAGTTCACACATTCCAATTCACGTTCACACCTCCATTGCTATCGATCTGAGAGGTTCTCTTAAGTTAACAATACTCTATTTAAATTTAGGTCAATAAGTCGTACAACTATAAATGACCTTGCAGAAACGATCATACGACGGATTTCACCAAGAACCGTTCTTTTCAGAGCTGCGCGTAATGGTGTTATGGTTTTGCGAGTGATTCTTAAAGGAACTCGTATAAAGTATTTATACACACTGGAAAGATAATAATATGTTTCTAATCAAATATGGTGTAAACTATTTTAGTTGTTCAAACAGTATTGGAACTTAAAAATGTGTAGCAAGTAATAAATTATTTTAATATTTGTAGGTCCCTCAGTAGACTTAAAACTAAGAAGGACAAGATTAGCGTCAGATGATCTGTACAAAGAAGCTTGCAGAGTTCCTCAAGAACTTAAAATAGGGACAAAGAAAAATATTTCTAGAGATGCATTTGGATCAAAGATGGGTCGCATCCACATGGGAAGGCAGGATATCAACCGACTGCAGACACGAAAGATGAAGGGGCTGAAGAAAACGCCAGAAGAGAAGAAGCAAATGCTTATGAAAAAAAAGAAGGAGAAGCAAGCTGCAAAACAAGCTCAGACTGCAGTTGCAGAATGAAAATAAACTACTTTATATTTTTCTTCGCATTGTTTTATTCACAATTCTATCTCTTAAAAACCACTCCCCAGCTTTTCCACTCAATATTTGGGTGTTGCTGTTTTATTTTTGACTTTGCTTTGGTTGTATATAGAAGAATATTTTAAAACAAAACTGGTGTAATGCTCTTGTTTCTTTATATAATCTAGAGCCCTTTAGGAAAATTCGTGGTATAGCCTCAGTTCTGGATACATGAAGATATTAACTTAATCTACTATTTAACGACACATGTGTTGCATTCTTTTAAAAATTGTAGCACAAGAATTGCATATTTCCTTAGTTCAGTGTTAAATCAATGTCACAATATTATTTAGACTGACTCCCCTGGGCCACAGTACAGTATGGCCCAGGGGAATGTACCGCCTGCGGAAAAGAAAAAAAAAGTTCAAATAAATCTAGGTGGCGCTCAAAAAAAACTTTAAGAACCACTTTAATAAAGTTTAACAGTATTTTATTGATATGCTCAATTATAGTAAGTAGATTATTATTTTCTGAACATAAATCTTTATTTCTAATGCTTGCTTTCAAAAATTAATTTTCAAATGCATAACTAAAAGTTATCTCCTATAATTAGGAGATGTCATTGCAATCGATTTAAACAAACTTGTAAATAATGCCCCTTTAACTTCGCTAGATGTCACATTTATAAGTTATTGATGTGACATAAAATATATTCGCTGGTTGCCGTGCAGCCCGAGATACGGGCATGGCGAAGTTCTTCCCTGGTAAGATTTAGACATTATATATGGTAAATCGTTGTACAGTTCACACAGGAGGTGATTACGTCTTTTGAGTCGGCTTTGGGTATGTTACAGACTCCGCACAGCATCTTGTATGTGTATATTATAACTTATTCTTCTTGAAGTCGGATACCGCTGAGAAGTGATCTGAAATGGTAATAAGTGTTCCTACCATTGATTACTAGATAGCGCTATTATGACGCGCACGATTGTTGCAAAGTTGTATTTCTTCTATTGGTTACTAGATGGCATTCGTAAGCGATATTTTCATCGTAAAATCCTTACAAACACTATGTAAAACAGTTGGCACTCATCTATTAAATGTTAATACACTTCACCTAGGTTGTTATTTACAAAATATTAAACCTCAAAATACAAAAACCTGTCTATAACCGTCACTAGAGAAATGCAGTGTATTAAGTGATTTTTTGAGTTATTTACGCATAAAACTGCTAGATAACAATTGTGATGATTTACACCATAACACATCGGCGCCGAACGTGGTCACTTACGATACGTAACTGTTCCATAAGTTTAAAGTCGCACAGCGTGCTATGGAGAGGGCTATGATCGACGTTTCTCTAAGGGATCGCATCAGAAACGAGGTGATCCGACATAGAACCAGGGTCATCAACATAACCCACAGGATTAGCAAGCTGAAGAGGCAGTGGGCTGGCCACATTTGCCGTAGAATCGATAACCATTGGGGTAAACGAGTTTTTGAGCGGAGACCGCGTTGCGGCAAACGTGGTGTAGGACGTCCACAGGCCAGTCGGAGTGATGATTTGTGCAAGACGGCTGGCAGGAGCTGGATGCGAGAAGTCATGGATGGATCTAAGTGGAGTGCAATTGGAGAGGCCTATGTCCAGCTGTGGACTGCGATAGGCTGATGATGATGATGATGAGATGAAATCGAAATTAAAACTTTTGAACTTAAGACAAGTACTTTAAGTAATTTAAATATTTGAAAAACACGGAGTTAAAAATTATTGGACTACTCCTGTACGCGCCATCTAGCAAGCCTATTTGTGGTTGGATTTCCTAAAATCTTACTAAAAATACCAATATTATGACTCTACGATACTTGATATATACATACGATACTTGATATATGCATACTCCGTTAGCAAGTGTTGGACATCATCAAGAGTCGCAAATGGACATGGGCGTACCCAGGTTCTGGGCCAGGAGAGGCAATCTGGTTTTTAAAATAGACTAGCTGAGCCTCGCAGTGTTCCCGCTATTATTGTTGTAGCCGCGAGTAACGCCGCGTCGCGAAGCATGTCTAAAAAAGTATGGCAAATGATGTACTTTAGAGTAAGTTACTTCTTATATCATTAGCTTTTTGCCGGTTAAAGAGTCCTGTCAAAATCGGTCCAGCCGTTTCGGAGATAAGCCGAAACAAAGAGACAGTCAAAAATTGTAAAAATGCGGTTATTTTAATATTACAAACAGATACTCCAACTTTATATATTTATACAGATATTTTTTATATAAATTCTTTAGATACAGAAAAACCATTTTTAAAAATAACTTTAGAGAGTCTTGAGAAAAACGGTTTTAAATCAAATGTTTCCGTGAAAGAGTCGTCCATAGCGTAAACAAATTTTCTATGCGCCTACACTGAGCGTAAAAAACCCCTTTATTATATATTTGATCATATGTCATCTTAACTAAGTTTTTTATATCTGGGTGTGCTGAATTGCTATCTTTCAATTGTAGCAGTGGAATAAAGCATTGCCAGTAAAATTTATAGAGATCTGTTCACCTACGGATAAAATGATTCTGCTACTTGTATGAACTCCATTATTCTAATATTTTTTATGTTATAAGCGGCAAACGAGTAGACGGATCGCTTGATGGTAAGCGAATGCCGCCGCCCTTGGATACCCGCAACACCAGAGGCAGCACTAGTGCGTTGCCGGCCTTTTAAAAAGGAGTACGCTCTTTGCCTGAAAGATTGAAGGTCGTGTTGGTCCGGAAATAGCGCAGGCGACAGTTCATTCCACAGTTTTGTTGTGCGAGACAGAAAGTTTCTAGAAAAGCGTACAGTTGTGTACTGCCAACCATCTAAATGATGGGGATGAAACTTCGTCGCTTAGGACGACGGCGGAAAGAGGCGGCAAGAATCAGTTTCTTCGGAGCACTTTCCTTAGTAAAAACAATAGAATACATAGCGAGACCACATTAGTACGCAGTGCTAGAGTCAAGCCGATTTGTAACATCTTGGCAGTCAACGATTCGAGTTGCGCTCCTTTGGTCGCGGTCCAGAGGGAGAAGCTGGTCCTGTGCAGCTTCCGGTGCTACTTAGAAATATTGTTAATGACATCTGTACTCTTTTCATACAATGGTACTTCCGGCGTAATAAACCTTTAATGTTACACAATCCTGTATTATCAAAAAATAATTGTATGTTAATAATCATTAAAATAATCATAACAAATAATGTTTAATATTATCTGCTAAGTTTGGGAATATAGTATTGAATAGGGTACGGTGTCAGATGTTATAAAATGCCGTGGATTGGAGTAATGCGGAGACATTCATATTTTAGCCGTTCTACTTGATATGCATTGGAGAATATTTTTAATTTGTGCTAATATATTGTGTTGCTGTGACGCCATCTTGACTACGTGCGTTACAATAGTTAGTAGGGATGTAACCAAACCCAGGGTTCGTCGGTCGGTACGTCCATGCACATGGACGCAACACCAAAGGCGTCACAAGTGCGTTGTCGACCTTTGGGGGATGGGGAGGGGTTGGGGATGCGAATCCGGTATCGCAGCGCAAACGCTGTTTCACACCGGTTTTCTGTGAGCCCTGTATGTGAAAGCATCCATTGCAGTCTCAAAGTTTTCCCGTCGTTATTCAAGGAAATAATTTGCTTTAATATTTTATAAGCTATCTGAATCTAGAGGCGCATCGAGCTAAATATTGTAAAGCACTACCGCTATCCGCAAAAGTTATTTTTTTTCGCTATTTCGATGCATAGCTTGACCTTGACTAATAGCTTTTAAGACTGCAATAAGTTCCGATTCCATAGTTTATCGCATATTAACCTTTGATGATGCAATAGGGTAGTAAAAGATGAAACCGGTCAGGTATAAATTTAATTAATGTAGGTGGAATCAGTACAAGCGTATTTGATTTTAGAATGTATTGCAACAAGTCCCATCAAGTGCCGACAATCGTATAAATTATAATCCCACAATTGTTATGTTACAATTCACCACCAGTATATAAGTACAGTAAAATGTAGGAAGACATTATGTAGTTTATATTATTTACGTTAATATTCAATGCATACCACTCAAGCACAGCGGGTAAACCCCGGATATCCATTGATATTAAATCAGCGTACGCCACTCTATCATTCTGCCGGGGGAATTCAAGGTAACAGAATAATTTACTATTTAATTTCTCCGACTAGCTAAACTTACGTTCCGCTAAGACAGGGCTGTAGTTAACTTTTTATTTTCATTTAAATACGTCACAAAAAACAAGCAATTAATAAAAAAACAGAACCTGTTGTAAATATTATAATATTTTATCTCGGTCAAAATTATAAAATTAGGGTTTCTTTCTTGTTCTGTAGGGTGCACGGTCACTAAGAGTTCAAATTGAATTGAACAAATATCTTTATAGACTTGGATTTACACCATATCTCATGAATTTCCGAACATGAAAAACAGTAATAAATAATAACATTCTACCACATTCACTCTCGCCATCATTCACGGTCCCAAACTAAGCAAAAAAGTTTATATATATATAATATATATACTTATTTTGTACTTTATATTACTGACATATTTGAGGTTTAGGTATAGGTAACTAGCATATTTGAGGTTTTTGTACAGAATCCAAAGAGGTGAAAATTATCTACTATTTACTCATAATAATCGTGAAACATACAATAGGTACTTTATATTATATTAATACTTAGAATGATTTAACAAACAACAACTTGCGGCTTTCTTTACTAATGAGACCACACTGTGAATCAATATTGTTGACTGGCATTATACCTACCTCGATGAAATGACAAGTTCATGTAACCACAGTATGTTGGAGTTTATTAATCACCTGCATATTTGCGGTTTTATGTTAATAGCATTGATATTATGACAGGGTTTCCCCTAAATATTATCACAGCATTAAACCCTATTAAGAGCAAATTCTAAGAATACAAGATGATAATAAATTTGCTGTCTCTGAGAAAAGAATAAACATACTGTGTCTAAGGAAGTAAACAGCTAAAATTATTATAATTTCTACTACAAGAATAAACACAGGTACTGTACTGTAGCTAGAAGCCATTAGATGCGGACAGCATAGCATAGTTGTTGTGAACCTAGGGGCAGGCCTATGTCCAGTGGTGGACGTTTTGACTGAGATGACGATGTTTCCAAAAAAACTATAGTTTTTAACGTTAAGTTTCTTATTTGGTTTTTAGAGAATTTCGCGTCAAGTGTTAATTTTGTCTACATGTAGCAATCTAGCATACGGGTCACCTGGTGGTAAATCCATAGACACCCTCACCTCAAGAGCGTCAACCTTTAAATTCGTCGCCGTCATTTGAATGTCCGCTCTCTTCATAAAGACGGGAGGATGAGCGATTGGGCCTGCGGTCACCATAGTCAGCAATAAAAAAATACTCAGAATCGATTTTCAATGAATCGTATCACCCCTACGGGCCCTCACCCCACCGGGGTTTGCGGTGGCGTGATGTGTCGGAATAGAACCGACTAAAATCACACGGTGTGCCACCCTACGCCTAAGGTAGGAGAGGACCTGGAACTACTGTTATGTCCGGACCCCTCCCAGCCTGCACGCACTGACGCGGACACTGTCTACAGTCTTCATTCGTCTACAGGTCAAACTCTCTATTTAGGCGACGTACAGCATACGTGGGTGTCCCCTGGTAGTGTCTAGTCACTGAAGTGGATGGAGGAGAAAACCCGGCATATCTCTCCTCCCGACGTGCGGCTAATGGCCAGTTTCAAAGTTTTCTGCGCACGAGTACAGGTCGCGCAGAGGTCTGCAACTGCTAGGACCACCATTAAACCTTCTTCAGTGGAGGCTGACGACCTCATGGCCGGGGCATGGCCGCATCGCAAATCTGCGTCGCATCATGAAAGTGACCAGTCCCCTTATCGACATCCTCGGTTGGAGCCTGCAATTGATGCATGCGTGTGTGAACCTTGGTGCATTACTCCGGAGCTCTAAGGTTTACAGTATAACGATTGTTTTCACAAGTTTGAGTTAAATTAGTTTTAACTATAGATAAGTTTATTGAAAATCGTCTGAATTTACTTACAAATAGTATGTTTTTTTTTGACAGTCAAAATTTGAAAAAGAAATAAAAAATATTGATCCTCCCTATCAATGAAAGTATTGAATCAGTTAAATTAAAAAAATCAATAAAAATATGTATAGATTATCTCCAGTTTTAATTAGAGATAGGTAATTGAAAACGGCCCTTTGAGGCTTTATGTTGGAAGGTATCAACAGATACAGATATTAATGATTAAAAAATGCACAGTTGTAAACCAAACACTAAATAGAGTAATTTTTAAAATACTCAAAATTAGCAAATCATCTAAATAAAAGAAAAGTTTGAATAAGGTAGGTACTTATTTATATTGTGTAGGTACTTATATTATCCCCTGTTTTGAAGTATTGAAGTTTAACCGCTAACCTTACAGTCATACACAATCACTCTAACACAAATAGTATGTTAGGTAAATTAAATAATTTCATTCATCATCGATATTTATAAAAACAATTAATGGGATATACATACATACGCCATCTTAAATGTGTCGTTTAATTCTATTTTTCTCTATATTCGAGTATAATTAACGTTATTAATTCATTTTCGCCTTAAATTGACGAGCCAAAAGTTATTCTTGTGACGATTTTGGTATGAGGAGGCTTCCTAGTTGTTTTGTGATATATTTGAAAAATAAAAAACAACACAAAAATAACATACAAAGCAGGAATAATTAATTAACTATAAATAATTAAGTACCAAATATAGATAACAAAAATGAATCTGCATTCAACCTATACGTAAAAGATTGAATGTGGGCAGCAGAAGACTGGTTGTATTGGAGAGCCTTGGGGGAGGCCTATGTCCAACAGTAGAGGGCTTTCATTTGAGGTGATGATAGGTATATAGATACAGATAGAAAAATTGAGCTTACCTAGCTCATATAATAAGAAAATTTACAAAATAACACATACTAAGTAAAAACTTTTGATAAATTTATTTAACCCATGAAGTATGCTGGATTAGATCCAGCATACTTCCGGCTTCCAGCATAAGAATTAAATGGAAATCACAAAATGACAGAAAAAATATACAAGTACGTTAAAATGGAAATGGACAGGACATAAATATGTGGAGATCTAAAACAGAGAAATGGACTAAAAAAGTTATACAACCCCAAGTGTGGGAAGAGACATAGAGGAAGGCAGGCAAAGAGATGAGAAGACAATCTGTCAAAGGGATGCAGAGCAAAGCATCACTGAAGGGATAGTGCCCACGTTGTACTCTGTTGATTAATTGGGAAGCTTCTTTGTAGCTTTCAGTATAAATACGGTAATTTTATTTGTTAAAATATTACTAAATTGTAAAAAAAATCTCATCCGTAAATAATAATTTTCTGTGATCTCCCTTTGCGTATAGCTTAAGTAGTTGTTTTGATTTAATCACCTTATTCTTTTTTAAATTATCAGTTAATAAATGATCAGAGCGTCTCTTATAGTCCTAAGTCATCTTTTAAAATACGCGACATGGTTCTAGGTGTTATCTTCATCTCTCGAGATTTTTTTTTTTGGCTTTCTGACAGTATTTCTTCGAAATCTTTTCTTTTTGCTTTGCTTGTGGACACTCTACGTCGACGACCAGATCTTTTTCTGCCACAAACAGGAAGGAATCATTGTACCTATCATTTGGAGGATTTTAAAAATTGTATTTGGCTCAATACCTACTTTGTGTTATGCAATCACAGCGATTCAGTTCTCCTAATCACTCCACTCCATTTTAATATCGCAAAATATTTTACAATATATTGGCGCGAAAATAAGAAAACACAATGAACAATCGTATAAAAATGACAGATTCCAAATTCAAAAGTAATATTTTGTTTATCTTTAATTGTAACAGTATTTATGGCCAGACTAAGTAATATGTATGTATTTACAAAAAAAAAAGTATATATTTATTAATATCAGTTATTTAGGACCCATAATGCAAGCTCTGCTTAGTTTGGGAGTTGATGGCGTTGATTGTTTTTTTTAATACACCTTCAATACTCGTTGGAGCCTATTGCCTACTGTTATCATTCGTACAAATTCTTGCTGCCAGTCGTACATATATTCTTCATATGATGTCTTTCTATCATTCTATCTTTCACACTATACAGGTGGGATTCCTTCTAATCTATCAAATCTATCTTTGAGCTTTTCTTATTTTTATTATTATATGGGGGTTAATAGCTTCGTGAGACTAATATTATTTACACTATATGCGGATCTTTATCGCCTATTTTATATTGTACATTTACTATAGCTTACTTTACAATAATTACAATAAGTTACAATAATTAAATTAATTCTAAATATTACTACTATGTTATTGTAAAAACTTACTGTCTACTTTTCAACTTAACTAATTTATGATTGACTATAATAAACAATTGTTATAGAATCATAAATATCTGCTTTATTTCTTTTCTTTACATTTTTAAATATTTTATACAATATTTCAGAAAAATATCTCCATTTTCACTACTGACTATTTTGCTTAAGTTGAAAATTGTAATTTTTACATCTAACATAAATTCTATATCATTCCTTTGTTCAGGTTCAGTCCTTTCATCAGGGAAGCGCTCCAGTACCACGGGGTGCCAGAGTACCTGAGGCGGCTGGTGGCAGACTATTTGGAGGAGCGTACCGTCGTGTACGAGGATCGAGATGGCGCCTTGAGACGGCGACCCATGTCGTGCGGCGTTCCGCAGGGGTCTGTCCTAGGACCACTCCTGTGGAACGTGGGGTACGACTGGGTCCTTCGCGAGCGTCTCCCCTCCGGGCTGGGCGTAATTTGTTACGCAGATGACACATTAGTCACAGCCCGGGGGGCGAACTTTCAGGAGGCGGCGTGCCTGGCCACCAGGGGAGTGTCTCTGGTGGTCGGGCGCATCGAGGCGCTGGGCTTGCGGGTGGCCCTGGACAAGACGGAGGCCCTGCTCTTCCACGGGCCCCGTCGCGGGCCGCCCCCCGGCGCCTCCATAGTGGTCAACTCGGTCCTCGTACCGGTTCGGGCCCAGATGAGGTATCTGGGCCTGATCCTCGACGGTAGGTGGCTCTTCGACGAGCACTTCCGACAGCTTGCTCCCAAGCTGGTCGACACTGCCTCCGCCCTAGGGCGACTTTTGCCCAATCTGGGTGGAGCCAGTGTCGCAACGAGAAGCCTCTTCACGGGGGTGGTCCGGTCGATGGCGCTGTACGGCGCACCGGTGTGGGCGTCGGCTCTGACCGCCCAGAATAAGGCGCGCCTCTGGCGCCCTCAGAGGGTATTGGCGATCAGAGCCATACGCGGATACCGCACGGTGTCGACCGAGGCGGCGTGCGCCTTGGCCGGTACACCCCCGTGGGATTTGGAGGCGGAAGTGCTCGCCGAAGTTTATCGACGGGTGGCTGAATTCCGGGCGGAGAGTGGCGTTCGCCCTCCGCCCGAAGAGGTACGCGAGTGGCGTGAAGCCGCCCGTCGAGCCACTATGGTTCGTTGGTCGTCGCGGCTGGAGGCTCCACGTGCTGGCTTCGCCACCGTGGAGGCGCTCCAGCCCGTCATCCTCGAGTGGGCAGGGCGGCAGCACGGGACCCTTTCCTTCCGACTGACGCAGGTGCTTTCCGGGCACGGTTGCTTCGGGAAGTACCTGCACTCGGTCGCGCGGAGGGAATTGAGTCCCGCCTGCCACCACTGCGACTGCAGTGAGGACTCGGCCCAGCACACGCTGGCCGCGTGCCCCGCTTGGGCGCCGCAGCGTCGGGCCCTCACTGCAGTCATCGGAGGAGATCTCTCGCTGCCGGCCGTCGTACGCTCCATGGCCGGCGGCGAGAGCAGTTTTACCGCGGTCGCGACCTTCTGCGAGGAAGTCATCTCGCAGAAGGAGGCGGCGGAGAAGGCCCGAGAGGACGATCTCCACTCGGACCCGATCCGCCGCCGGCGAACCGGGCGGCGGAGGCGCGCCTACCAGCGCCTCATGCCGCCCTGAGTGTGGCCTCGGATGGGCGGGACGGGTTTTCCCCCCCATCCGCTTAGAGGCCACCCGCGAGGGGGGGCGACGTAATGCGTGTGCCGTACGTCGCCCACCTTGAGAGTTTACCATCGGAGACGGAGCCCGCCTCAGTGCGGGCTGGCGCTGGGAGGGGTCCGGATGGCGTAAGAAAGCGGTTCCCGGACCCCTCCCGTCTCAGGCGCAGAGTGGCACACCGTGGTGGTTTAGTGGGTAGTCTGGCTGGTGTCAGTCAGGAGTCCCACACGAAGTGAACCCCCTGTACCCGCAGGGGGGGAGCGAAGTGCGTAAAGGCATTCCACCACGTCAAAAAAAAAAAAAAAAAAATGGCCATGCCTTTTTGAATAGCAGCTCTGGCCTCCACTATCAGGGGATGAAGGGCGTGGCGATTAGTAACTGTTTGGAGTGCGACTCTGCTATCGCGAAAGATACTGAACGTGGTTTCGCCTCGCCTGAGGATCTCACTGGTTGTTTTGCACAGGGCCAGAAGCTCAGCGTGGTAGACGGCTTAGTGTGGCGACAAAGCAAGTTTGAGGGCCCCGTTTCAGCTTCGTTATGCCATATGAATAACGCTGCGTCGACTCCGCCCTCAATCTTGCTCCCGTCCGTGAAGATGTGCACCTCGATGTTTTCGGTGCACTGTATTAGTTCCTCGTCTGCCAGAATTTTGAACTCGAGGGCGCTATTCTCTGCGGGGTGAGGTGACTCTATAGCCGAAAAAATTCGTTCAATCTCCCTATCTCCCAACCATGGCTGGTACACTCCTCTCTTGTCGTACAACGTAGCCACCTCACGTATTCTGAGGTCCAAGTCTGGGGTTTTTTGTTAGTGGAAGGTTGCAGGAAGTGAACGCTATTTTTACTTTATTATTATTTTATGTCACACGGATAACATTTCAGCACGATGTTGTTTCTATATAATGTATAAATAAGTAAAAGTAACTAATGTATGTATTAAGAAATTAACTAACCGTGATACGTTTAAGGCGTCAGAGAAATTTACAAGAAACAGATAGTAGTAAAATCTTCATAATCTCGTTACATCAAATATAAATTTATACATTTTATTCAGTATGTATATTTTTCAAAGTTAATTGTTGTTTTATATTAATTGTTCACAACTTCCCTTCAGAAGAGAAGTGCATCTGCCACGTCCTTTACTAAACCATCCAAAGATTGACTGATAGAAAATGCCATTTGGTATTAAGTCCGCCTCATGCAAATGTAATGCAGAAAGTATTAATAAAATAAATTGTTGTATATCTATAAATGTATATGTCGCCTATGTCGGTACCTAACTATAATAAACCAGTGTGAACGTAACCGTTGCTTTATTCACTAGTCCCGTCCTCTCATACATAACATAAATAAAAATAAATATATTAGTAATAGTTATCATTAAATCATGCAAGATAATTACCATCACCGGAAAATACTTAAATGTATGTATATTTAGGCCTTTCCCGGTAATACAGCCGATATTTCGACTAGTCTAACGCCTCATGAAATAGTACAGACAGTTATATTTAGGACAATTTTACACTAAATCAGAGATAGTTTTATTCTGTAATTTTTTCTTAGTCAGATCTTAATGTTTAGGTAATTTACAGGTTCTTAAAAATCATACTTTAATTTTTTTACTTGTTTTTAAAGCTGAATTTTTGTCTTTTCGTTTGTATAACCTCTGAAGTAATTTATAATGCTTTAAAGTTTAATGATTTTTATCTTTGTCTGATTTATCAAAAATTTAGTGAACAATAAAAACAAAAAGTAAAAAAAATAATAGTGTCAGTGCTAAGATTAGAAACAAACGATTGTAAATTAACGCCAGGTTATAAATTGTTACATCAAATGTCAATGCTCACGTTACAGCCTTCAATGTTTAGGTCTAAATCCCGTGTCAGGTCACGGGCACTTTGTTCTTGTAGTGTTAACTAACATTCAATCATTATAATTATACGTGCTTGAATGAAGATATTAATAACCATAAGAAATGTCGTTCTATTTTGAAAGAGTTGTGGTAAAATTCAAGTTATCATTATTGTTAGCCACTGAGTTTCTGTAACTAAATGTGACACCCTTTACGATTGCCACATATGCTTGTAAGGTAACCAAAACTTCTACTCCACAGACTGACCTCACTACCATTTAGCCACGAGCCTCTTCGTACTCGAATCTTTACAAGAAGTGTCAAAAGTATGCTTTATGCTTTAGAAAAGCTTCCTAATTAGTAGTAAGATTATGTACCCATAATCAAATTCATAAAAAACCCACACAAGAAAAAAAACAAAATACGACTATATTCAGTAGTACCCATCTTTTGGCTGAGATGATGGTAGTAAATTATCGATGAAATCCAAAACACAGCCTGCAGAGACCGGATGACGACAAGCTGAAAGAAATAGAAACAGTTCGAGACCTTATCTTAAGCGAGGAATTTTTTTCGCATCATACTCTCCGTTGGGGAGACCGAGGGCGTGTGGGGGACTCCTGACGAACCAGTTCATCCGCAGCGGCCTACCTCAGCAGTTGGATTGAGTTCCAGGAACGCATCGACAGCTTCTCGAGTTCCTTCTGCCTTACCCCTTGTCTGAGGTAAGTAGTATAACATACTGTTAGGCTAACTATCTAACCATCGTGAGCACAAAATTGAGATTAAATGTTGATATTATAATATTATAATAATAATAATAATTTAAAACAGTTCACTCTAATCAGTTTAACTTTAGTGGAATTATCAAACCAAATATGGAAAATAAAAAATAAAATATTGATTAATGACTGAGACCAGATGACTTTCCTCCACAAAATAAAGATGACCTCTCAAAATAAATAAATACATTTTAATATTACTGATGTTCCGGTGAGATACTTTGTATTAAATGTATTCTAATTGGTGTTTTTGTGTTATCTCTCTTGATTCGTTACCGCACGATGGATGAAGAATACAAGTGACATGACCCTTATTCGTATGCCAAAACCTCTGTTCTGAAGTGAGGCCTATGTCCAGCAGTGGACTTTTAAAGGCTGTTGATAATGTTCATGATAATAATGATAGTAATAAATAATCTTTATATCTGTCTGACACGGAATATTTGCAATTGCTCCGTCTTAAATTAGATATACATATTTAGTTAGTGAAACTGTGCGAGAGACTGGAATCTGTACTAGGAAAACCAGCCTCTCCAACTCTAGATATATTACAAACTTACAAGACTGGGAGATGAGTAATGAAAGTGTAGGTTCTGTTATGAATGTGTGTGTTTGTGGGTGCGTGAGTGTGGCCGTGTGCGTGTGCGTGAGCGTGTGTGTGTATATGGGGATTTCTACTAATTTTTAGAATGTTTATTTATGAGTATATAAAAAGTAAGCGTTGTGTTTCCCCATAGCTCAGAGACTTAAGTCAATCAGAGAGATTTCTTTTGTATATGAATGATGGTAATCATTCATATGATGATGATATAAAGACATGACTTAATGTTTCTTACACCATCTAATCTTAGCTATAGATCAGTTATAAAGCTGTTAATAAACAATGTACGCAAACATACATTAATAATATCAGTATGTCACAACCAATCACAACGGTCATCGTTTTTCAATTCCAATACAAATTATTATTTATTTGTGTTTTTATTTTTAATAATATGGCGATAGAAAAAAAAGTGCCTTTTATGTGCCTATATTAGGTATAAAGATTAGATCATTGCTCATCGGAGGATGTAACGTGAATACTTAATGCTACATTCCTATCCTTTATTCGATTTAATCAATCAATACACTTGGATCATTTATAAATACTTTGGAACATTGATTGTGTTTGATAATAGTTTGGGATGCTCAAAGTAGTTACAACATACCAGATCGCCCCCGGCTACATAAAGATTGAGTATCTACTTGGCCCTCCTCTGCCTCTTAGCACGTTTCTCAAAATACACATACTCGTATAATTATGTATGAAATTGCTCAGTTGTAAAAGGCGTGACTTGATAAGATTATGTTATTTTCTGATTTAGTATAGCGATAAAATTTCGCTTTTACTAACACAGGAACTAAATCCTAGCCAAGTTGGAATTCTACAAACGTAAACTATAATAGAAAGCTAATAAATGCATGGGAATGACGTATCTCAACGTTAAGTCACGTGGTCAAACAAATATTATCCAATTATACAAGGGACTAGAGGCGTTGGCGATTGCAGAAAGAGAATCGAACCGAAACACTTCAACTTGCCTAAGGAGGCTGTAAACGTGTGTCCGTTCTTCTTTATATACCCATTTCATTAAATCGGTCTAGTTAAAAGGTTACAAATAGAGTCAATTTCGCCTTTATAATAATAGTAGGATTATGTTGACTCGCGCTTCTAAGTAATGGGTCATGAATGAGGGCTAAATATCCATACATTCATTAATTATCAGAGCATTTATTAAAAGGCTTTAAGTAATAAAAAATACCTACTTACCAATTTCAATAGGTCATTATGCAAAGTAAATGATCGTGATAAATTAAATTATGACCAGATTATAGCCTTGTCCGTAACATTTTAAAATCAAGGACGCAACGTAATGTAGTAACTAGCAATGTAACTTCAATAAAGTAATATGGATCGAATTTAGCTACCTGTGGGCGTTAGATATTAAATAAAGTTGATGTCATAGGGATGTATTATATTATAGATATAAACGATCGTTTCGTTTGTAGTATTGTTTTTTAATTGCTTATTTTTTGTTCTATACTACGCGGGTTTTGTTTAAGTGTTAACGTATATTTTTCTTTCTAGAAAGTTACGCAAGCAGATAAAATAAAAACATCAAAGTTCATTACCAGTTAGGTTGAGTAGATTTCATTACTTTCATGAAGTAACCAGTATTTTACTAACAAGAAAAAGTTTGAAAAGCTATAACGCGCCTGGGTTAAACCTTTTGATAAAATGTTTATAACCACTTCACCTGGGTCCTTATTACGCACTGACCTCTATTAATACAAGTACGCTGGACTAAATATTCTCTAAGAAATGATAGTTGTTTTTGTGCCGCTCTGAAACGCCCCTCACGACCGTCCCGTGTACTAAAATTGACATTTGTTGCAACTGACGGTTGTGTTCTTTAGGTTTATCTCTGTTCATTTAGTAGTGAAATAAGACTATACTTTTTGTGTTTGGTGTTTGCTAAGTGATTTTTAAAACATTAATAGAATGAGAGTTTGTGTATTTTATAATATTCGGTACCAAATAAGTGAATCTCTTGGCTATCAATGTTTCTATTGTATGTCTAAAGGTTTTTAATACAATTTAAAACTGATTTTATTAAATTTAATCTCTTTGGAATGTAAATAGATTTTAGATTTCATTGTTTGATCAATCAAAAAACATTTACAATTACTGAACATGGTTGCGATTATTCCATATCGACAATGTGTCGATGAATTTCTTCACTGAGTTTCTTTATTAAATATATTTACATTATTTTATTTATAATAAAAAAGCACTCGTCTAGACTATGTTTTAAAATTACGTTAGTAGGATAAAAGTATTTCAGTTAAAGTCGTGCAAATGCATAAACCTAATACATAATATACAAACGACGATTGTTCCATTTGGCAACCTGGCTTCAACTCGCGGTCAGCTTTTTAATTTATTTTACAGCTTACACTACACCACTTGCTAAGGCAACGCTCAATTATCCACTTTTCAATGTAATGCCTCGTAATTTTTTTAAATCGTACTTTAAGTCGCAGCATCTAGCTTACTATTTACAACGATATTCTGTATACTTTACTTGTTTGCTTTATGCTTTCAGTTCTGAACGATGCACTCATTGAGCAATTATGAGTGAATAACACGAAAAACGAAGAATACTGCAGTTTTTGTCACTTATTGGGCTCGAGAATGACGTCAAATATACTTATTTTATTCATTGTATGTTTTATTTTCTCTTTTCGTACCCTATACATTTACGCTATCAGGAAAAATGAGTTAGATTTCTTATTTATCGAGCGAATCGAGATCTCCGTATCAAGAGTGGATAATCGGAGTTTGTATGTATTTAGTATGTATTTTTATTTGTTCAATGATAAGTAGTTAGCAGTAGTGTGTGAATAAGGGGTTTCATTTTAGGGAAAATGAAAATTTTTGTTAGTAAAGTTGATTTCTTAAACACTAACAAATTATTAATAACTGGGTGAAATTATTTTTATGCCTCGCAAGTATACATTTATAGGAGGAAATTACATCAAGTACGTATATCGATAAAGCGATGCAATACTTCTTTTTTGCAAGTTATGTCTTATCCCTATTATTAGTTCCACAGTGTGAACGTCACACTGTTATCAGCGCCAGAATTGCGATAATCAAATGGCTTCATTTAGATTACGACGTATGCTGTCCAGCTTAGTTGTAATAATAGAGGTCAGTGTCATTACGTATCTGATGCTATCTCATTCATTCAAATTGGTTCATTAGTTTAAGTTTTTATAATAGAACCTTCGTTTCAAGTTCGACATTCTTATTTATAAAATCTGGGGAGATATTCAATATTTCTAAAGTCATACGAAATTAATAGTCATAAAATCTTCATTGCTTTGTTTATAGTAATAATAATAAATTCAGCATGTTTCGACAATTTAATTAGGTATAAGCCCGAATTAGCGCGAGATGTTTGTTGGAAATCACTATCTTTCCAAGTATAAATTACACAGATACATATGTTTGTTACGAAGTGGTCCAAACATAAACAGTAACATTTTACATTAGACATAGCATTAACAATAATAAGATAAAACTTCTAAGTGTAAAATATATACCTTTGATGCGTACGTGTGTGTGTGTGGGTGCGGACATGTGTTGTGATGTTTGTGTCTATGGACGGCGGTAATCGCTAACCATCAGGCGATACGTCGGCTCGTTTGTCTTCTATTCCATAAAAAAAAGGACGATGCGTCCAGCTACCTTTCACTGCAGCATCCCACTGCTATTACCAAAGTCTTATGCTGTGTTGCCGTCTCTCTGTTCTGAGCTCATCAAAACTCCACGTAGGTGATCGTCAAATGGGTATGCTATAAATAAGCACTCACGTGACTATTCATAATAGCAAAACAGAGCAGGAGGCTACCTCCTATTTTGTTTTGGACCTCCGACACTTGGCATTATCAATCGGGATAAGCATGCCCTGATTGCTGACGCCTCGGTACTTACTTTCTTGGTGCTACCTACTGTTTGAAATTAATTCAAGCATTATGCATCACTCCCAGATACCGAATAAACGGTTGTGATGTAATTTTAAGATTAGAGAAACGTTCACCATCGCTACATCGTCTGCATAAGCTACAAGTTTATCACTTCTCGGTAATGTCTGTGTCAGTAATCCATCATACCTGAAGTTCCACAATAGAGGGCCCAGTATCGTAATCCTCCAGTCATTTTATATTCCTGTTGGCCGTCTTTCGTTTCGTATTATTAGGACCCAATTTTTGGAGTAGCTCGCTACTATCCTACAAAGGTATTATTTTTCTTTAATACGTTCGCTGCGTTACGGGAACTATTTGTCCGTATTTAACTTTCATGCTCTGTGGCAGCTATCTAACCTTCTTTTGAGCTCGGTGCAGGGATATTTTACTACTGGGAGGGGTCCGGTTGGCGTAAGAAAGCGGTTCCCGGATTCCTCCCGTCTCAGGCGCAGAGATTTAGTATCACTTATAATAGAAAAATAGTACGGGAAGCATTTTATCGTAACGCACAGAATTTTTTTTTTTTCGTTTGATGCGGTACCGGAACTATTTTGTTCCAGTATTGTGCGCAGTTCAATTTTTAAATGTTAATAAATAAAATAATGGGGTTTATTAACACTCCCATCGGTAGTTTACCTATTAATATAAAATAAAGATCTCATGTGAATACATATTCGTCAAAAAATGCTTGTTTTATTTTATATCATAGTTTATAAAGTAAAACTTTCATGTGAATTGTTAGCTATTTTAAAAAGGTGAGACGGAAAACAGAATAGTTTTTACAGAATGTGTATACTTATTCAATTTTATTTACCATTTGTTCATTATGATTAATGATGAATGTAAAGTTAATGAATCTTCCATTTTTTGTTATATTTATGTATGAAAATCGATCCACATTCTTGACCAATAAACAGCCCAGCCCAGCCCGAGCCCAGCAGTGGGACATTATGGGTTGTTGATTGAATGAAAAAATAACGACATTCCACGCCTGTAAGCAGCAGCAGTCAGGACCTGATACAAGAAAAGAAAGGTCGTACCACAAGATTGGCATTCGTCATACGGGAAGTATATGACTCGCATAGCACTGGTAGTGAAACTAAGTTCAGGTACTGCCGCTACGAATGTGTTAAGGGCACGCATAATACAGTCCCAATTGGCGGAGTTAAAGGAATTCTTGATGTCCAGAGTTGCCACCAAGCAATATTTTTTTTGTATCTCCTTTCCATCTGGCCCCTTGCGACCGCATCTTTAGTTGTGTTGACTACAAGGTTGTTAGTGTCAAAGCAATATTCGGGATTCCGTCTAGTCCCGGGGTTCAACTATTTCCCACTCTATTGCATGCTTCCATTACTTCATCTTTCAAAGTAGGTGGGATATCCTCGTTTTTGCATGGTACTTTCGGGAAAGTGAATCCCTTTGTTAAGAAAACAGTGCAGTAGCGATACTCTTTGGGAGTTTTGGGCATGTAGGTGATGGCGTTGGCTGAGTCGTCGTCAGGCGAATCATGGCCACTTTTTACGGTTTTCTCCACCGAAGGACGATTGTTCATCCCGCGTCTTTGCGGCATCCTTCGTCGCAGGCCTGAGTAATTTTATTCATAAGCTCTTCGATCATTTCTTCAGCAAGGATCGAGTCGCTATTAAGAGCCACCACAAAGATAGCTGGATGAAAAGATTTCACTTTCCACCCGGTCGCATTTGCGTGCCTGTTTGCTCTTCTGGGGCTCCCACCAGTCGATATTTCCAAGAGTATTGCGCGATTATTGCTGATAGTGTAGATATCTATCAACTTCTAGGAATAGCATTTTTTAGTTAGGCTGCGGCTAACGAATGTCAGATTCACAATTGAGCTAGCCTCTCCTTTGGTATACGTTGGTGTGTCACCCATGTTAAGCAGGACTATATCCAGCAAAGCCATAGCCTCGAGTAGTGCCCTTCCTCGTGCATTAGTAATCTCGCTACCCAAACTACTGATCAAGAATTGAAATCATCGGCTATTGCAACGGGAAAGTGTTGTCGCGCATCTTCAATTAGCCGATCTAGGAAATCTGTGAATTGGTCACTGGAAAGACTGGGTGGAGCTTAGCAGCTGTATAAGCAAATCCCTTTTGCTCATGCTGCTACAAAGCCGGGTCCCTTGTTATTGATTACTCTCTGGAAAGGGAGCTTGCCACAAGACCAGATGACAGCTTTAGTGGTGTCGTCTGATTCCCAGGGGTGGAAAACTGAGGTGTCTGTATGACTCTGCTATCAGTGCGAGGTCTATCTCCAATTAGCTCGGTCTGCATGAGCAAATAGTGTGCAAACTCATAGTGGTTGAGGTTGAGTTACCAAGATGTCCTAAGTGCCAGCATTTATTGCATTGGATTGGTCTCCTCATCGATCTCACTCAGCAGTTGACTCAAGCAATCCTGATTTTGCCATGTTCACCACTTGTACCTTCTGCGCTATTGGGGCTCATTATGTCACTACTACAGCCTGGGTTCCTCTGTAGGCCCTATGCAATTTTTTTTACTGTAGTTTGCAATCCTCTCCACGCACCTTTTGCAGGGCTGCCTAGATGTCGTCCTGTATCGTGGTGTCGTCAAGATCTCGTAATGCAAGGTTCTCTTGTGGCCCCTTACTAATGACTTTCGCGTCTTGGTTAAGGATTTCCTTAATAGTTTTCTGCAGGACTCGAACTTTATCGGTGCACCCCTTTAATATTGATGCATCTTTGAATATTGGTGCATCTGTTTTATAAATATAAAATAATTACTTATTTTGTTAGGTATCTCGAACTGACAGGTGTTTGTTAAAATATTTAAGAGATAACAGGTTACTCGGAATTTTTCAAAGTAACATTTATTTGATTTCATTGTTTAATTTATATAATCCATTTAGCTGGTATATTTCTTTTTTTTTCCTCATTAGTTTTATCTTTGGCGTCGCTCATCTCGCACAATGGAAAATCCGAAGAATCATTTTATTGACGAATACGATTTCTATTGTGGCACCAATGCTGCAGAAACAGCTCGAAGGATTGGACAGCCGAACACTAAAGAATTGAGTTAAGCGAACCAGCAAACACGCGTCGACTGCTACTTACATTGCTCAATAGGCACAATAATAAATAAATAAATAAATAAATAAATATGTTCAGACATTTTAACACACAACGCCATCTAGTCCCAAACTAAGCATAGCTTGTACTATGGGTACTAGACAACTGATATTAATACTTATATACTTTTTTTTTTTGTAAATATATACATATTATACATAGAAAAAAAAATAAATTAAAAATTTAAATTGATTTTAAATCGAGTGATTACCTGTAATTAAAAGTCGATCCCGTACGATTTTCGGAAGCTCTCGTCGTAATGGCTGAACCCTGCAGAACCAGCCAAATTCTGCCCCAAGAGAGAAATTACTCAAAAAAAGTTTCTTGTAAGTGTTTGGTGGACTAGTACCGGTGTCGTTTACGACAGCTTTCTATAATCTGGTCTAACGATTACGGCAGATATTTATTGTCAGCAACTGAAACAACAGCAAATGAACTACTTATGACATGGCGAAAGTGCTTATATAGCAATGGCACATACTTTGATAAATTAAATATACTTTATAAAAAAAACGACTTTATATAAGCTAATATAAGCGTTTTTTTGCCATATACATTATTTCTAGGAAATATTTTTTATAGAAGGGGTTTTCACCCTCCGCCCGAAGAGGTACGCGAGTGGCGTGAAGCGCCCGTCGAGCCACGATAGTTCGTTGGTCGTCCCGGCTGGAGGCTCCACGTGCTGGCTTCACCACCGTGGAGGCTCTCCAGCCGGTAATCCTCCAGTGGCCACTCTGTGCTTGAGACGGGAGGAATTCGGGAACTGCTGTTATTAACACATCCAGATCAAATACGGAGGCCCATACTCCAACCCCTCCCCCATCCCTCTTCCCAACTCCCAAAGGCCGGTAACGCACTTCTGACGCCTCTGGTGTGGCGGGTGTCCGTGGGCGGCAGTAATCCCTAACCATTATGCGATATATCTGTTCATTTGCCCTCCTATTCCATAAAAAATGTCACATTGTGCGTCAAACTTCTAAAATGATTCAATATACAACTTGCAAAGCAATCAATAGATTCATTTCAATAATTTGATTCTAGAGGTAGTCAATTTAAACAAAATAACTACTCACTTCTTTATTGCCTTACTACCTGCGCCCCCGGAGTTACTTGACGTTGCTGTTGTACTACGGGTGATATCGCGAGGCGCAGCTAGTCTAAAGAAAGTAGCTAAGTTAATCCTTGTTTCAAAAGCTATTTGTCAGTTAACGTCCCTTCAAAATCGTCCATTCGGATCAAAGACTGAAAGAAACACGAAATTCTAAAAAAATATTTTTATGTGCATTTAGTGAAAAGCTGTTTATTTGAAATTACGAACAGACACTTCAATTTTATTTATTTCTATAGATACCAGGTACATTAAACTTATTACCTACGTCGAAGAGTTTGCAAGCACAACGTAGCTTGAACAAATAGTTTTAATTATTATTAAACAAGACAGGCGATGAATATTTATTACAATATACTTACTCTATGACTCACTTTAGTGGAAATCATGAATATTTTGTGATCCTCTGAGATCACACGCGATACCTGTTTCACGGAAAACAACGAGCTGCGTAAATTGAATTGGGCTAGGTACTTTCCGGTCGTAGTTTTATCATTTTAAACATGGTGACTTTAAAAAATGATTCGAAAATCATTAATATTCCTTAAATATGAATAAGTAATGATTTAATTTAATCGATTTTCTTGATTCGTTGAGGATATGAATAGGGAAACTGTGAAGATAAAGTTACTTGTGCTCTGATTGGGAATCTGCTATTTTTAAATAAAATTTCAGATTAAAATCCATGCATGATAAATGCCAAACAGATCTTATTCTTAACGTTTATAGATTTGTTTTTAGAATTTTTGTTATATTTTGTATTTCACCCTATTGAAAATAGTCCATTAAATAAACTTTAATTGTTAAACTGTATTTGGGTTTGTCTACAGTGTATGTGAATACCCAAAACACAGCAAAGCAAATAGATAAATAAGATAATTTTGTCATACCGGGGCGGGGGCTATTATTTATACGTATACATGCGTACATATATATATGTATCACTGCGTAACGTATTAATAGTTTTATTGTGCTTGAGGTTTTGAAATTCTTTTTTCTTGCATTCCATGTTAATATGTTGATTTGTATTGAAATATTTTGTAAATTTTAGCGTATTCAATTTAATTTATGATATTCCTGTATAGAATATTTGCATACCGCTTAATGTGGTAGGACATAGTGTAACTCTTATATAATCATAAGATCAGTAACCACCCTATATTTCGTCTAGTAAATGTTTGATTGATTCCAAGTCCAAGTGGTTGTTTAGTCCTTTCTCTCCAGAGCGACAGATGTAGTTCTATGTGTGTCAGGACTTTTCGGATAGATAGTTGTAATCTTTGTGTATTGATATAGAACAAAATACATAAAACCGCCATTTCGGAACGAAAAAACTGCAAGAAATTGGAGGAGGCCTATACCCTTATATTCCTATAACACTCATTAAAATACTAACGTTAAATTCATTCATTTAGCTTTAAGTTACTAACATAGAAATAAGAATACGAGAAACATATTGTAACTACATACTTATAAGGTTTGTGGGAAATAAAGCGGCTTTATTATTATTATTATTATACCACATTGATTAATTTTACTCATTCTTCTATTAGTACAATTTACATACGAGTTTCATCTTTTTGTCCAATCTATTGAACCGCTGAGGTGTAGGACTTTAAGTTTCGCCTTAGCCTTGGGCAGTCGTCTGGTCTGGTCTGGTCTGGTCGACTTTTAAAAACTTGCGTATACCAGTACAAAGACCATAATATCAACATAAAAAAACTCCAAAAGCATGACAAGTTAACGCCACAGTATCATAACGCATTAGTATCCTTGGTTAGAATTAACTTTATAGAAGACTAGCTGACCCCCGTGGTGTTACCTGTAGTTGTTATAGTACTTTCATGACGACCGCGGGCTATATGTATAAAGCTAGCCTAAATTGAAATAGCATAAGATACACCTTACGGGGTATGTTCAAAAAGTATCGCGAATTTTGAATTTTCGCGGGTTAGGTACATTTGAAATTCGATTTTTTATGGCGTTATGTTGGTACATATGTCTCTCACTTATGCTGATAAATTCGGCCATTTTGAATGTTCAGTTAATTGTTGGACATCTGCTTTGCTTGCGCGTGTTTTGGTTCGTCTTCGATCACCTATTTAAAAAAATGGTACAAAGAATTTGTATCAAATTTGGTGTGGACTACTTTGGACAAAAGCAACGTTTATCGGTGGTACAAAATGTTTTCAGAAGGCCGAGAAGATGTGAACCACGAAGAGCGTGCCGGACGCCCGAGCACTTCAACAACAGACGAAAAAATTGATGAAGTGAAGAAAATGGTATTGGCCAATCGTCGAATCACCGTTAGAGAAATTGCCGAGGACCTAGGCATATCGATTGGCTCGTGCCATTCGATTTTAATCGATAATTTGGGCATGAGACGAGTCGCCGCAAAATTCGTACCAAAATTGCTCAATTTCGATCAAAAATAGCATCGCATGAACGTTGCTAATGAGATGTTGAAATCTGTCCGCGACTTTTTCTTGTTCCTCTGACTTTTTCTTGTTCCCGAAACTAAAAAGGCCCATGAAAGGACGACGCTACGCCACGACTGACGAGATAAAGACGGCATCGAAGGAGGAGCTGAACAAGATACAAAAAAAAGATTTTTTGAAGTGCTTCGAAGATTGGAAAAAACGTTGGCACAAGTGTATAATATCCCAGGGGATTACTTTAAAGGGGACAAAATAGATTTCACGAATAAATAAATAATTTTTGAAAATACACAAAATTCGCGATACTTTTTGAACACCCTACGTATATCATCAGCATCAACAACATCTCCTTCCCTCCTGTCAAAATTGGTCCAGTTCTTGCATAGATTAGCCGAAATAAAGACACAGTCAGACAAAAATTTTGTAAATTGTTTCTTGGTACAGGAAGGTACTATAAATATACATTTATTGAAAGGTTGCTAATTTGAAATTACAAACGAACACTTTAATTTTATCTATTAGTATAGATCACAGAGTAGTACTGTGTAGTAGTGACAGTCTAATCTAATAATCTTGTCTCATAATTAAAAATAACATTGAAAATAGTTCTGTGCCAGACTCAGAACTGTTCTTTGTGTTCGTTTCATGTATGAAAAGTCCCCCGCGACCCTGTGTCCAAATTCCGGCTTCAAAATGCGGAAGTTGTCTTTTTAAAAATAAATAATAAGAATTAGTAATGTACAATTATTCAAAATAATTGACACTTGGTATTAACGAAATCCTTTACATACCTTGGTTTGTTTTGTATATACGATAATTATCTCAAGTGTTGTTTCTGATCTTTCTCGAGCCCTTTAGTTTTCAGGTCATTGGCCGGAGTGAAATACGGACACGCTGTGACGTGTACACTTACCTATTTGAGACAATTAAGTGGTCCAGACCACCTTGATATGTTGCAAGTCTAAATTTACTGAACCGAATCCAATAACTTGTATTTAGAATAATCAGTAAAACAATTTACGAATTTCGTTAAAACCGGTAATGTACTAAACGTTTTATTAACTTAAACACCTTTACAAATAACGGTGATTATTTGCACAATACATATTTTTCTGAATCGTAGCTTTCTGACGTTAGTTATCATACTTGATATCTTCAAATAGTACGTTTAGCTAATGAATTTGATAATTTGTTTAAACTCTATGTCGTATATAATGTATTTATTTCGGGTATAATGAAAATAACCACGATTTCTTTAAAAATTGAGAAAAAAATAACAATTATTCTTTTTTATTACGTGTTATCATGATTTATCATAAAAATATAATGTACTTAATATGCAAAAGAAGTAAACAAAGGGTTATTAAACGTGTGTTGTTCTTTGATAAATGTTATAACCATTGAGTCAGAATGTCCGAGTCTGCAAGGTGTTACTGTTTAGGTATATACCCTTGACCGGAGGCCGACCGCGTGCAGCTCAGTCGCCGCGCGACTCTGTGCTTGTATCCTCGCGTCCAACGGAAGCGGACAGCTCACCACACCACAACCTGCCTAACACAGAAACCCGCGAGCCTACTTTAACGTGCTTTTCAAAGCAATGCGTCTTCGAACGGACGAAAAATTAGACTTGAGAATCTTTTGGCAAAACACTCCAAAGTGATTTTATTAAGACCTATTTTTTTTACTTACCTCTATAAGTGCAAGTGAAAATTTTACGATGAAATCAAAAAGTGGATCCACAGGGATGCAGCCAGAGTTGCAGGAACTGCTGCAAAAGCCGCGCAGCCTGTCACTGAAGACAGACAGTAAACTAGTGACAAGTACGTGTTTTATACTTATCTTTTTGTTAGTACATATTTTAAAAGAAAATAAAGACATCTAAATAGCATTTGATTCGGTGAACGGACGTCGTTAATACTGCGTGACAAACACCGTTACAAAACTTAAACATGTAGTGTTATTCAAAATAGTTGAAATATCCTTCAGTACATGACAGTAGTGTTAATTCTATTGTTCCGAAACTCTTCAAACTAAACTAAAAATCACTTAAATGAGTATTGTCAAAGGTGGTTAACGTTCAATGTTGAATAAAATTAAAAACGTGTCACTAAAACATTAAGCTTACCAAAAATACATAATGCTAAAATAGCATTTTGAAAATCGTTACACAAAAATAAGACAATTACTATATTTTTTTTTTTATATTTAAGCTGCCAAAATGACTCTGCCCTGCCTGATGGAAAGCATGAGCAGAATCCAAGAGTGGTGGCCACCATCCTCAATGCGAAAAAGAACAATGCAGCATGGAGACACACTATGGCGGCCTGGGGGNACAATGCAGCATGGAGACACACTATGGCGGCCTGGGGGGAAGGGGGATGGTGAGGGGGATAGGGGGCATTGGATTGGGGTATGGGCCTCCGGTATCCTCACTCACTCGATGAAACACAGCGTAAGCGCTGTTTCACACCGGTTTTCTGTGAGGCCGTGGTATCACTCCGGTCGAGCCGGCCCATTCATGCCGAAGGGTGGCTCTCCCACGGATAGATATTGCTAAATAAGACTTTTCTGCTGTGCTATATATATTAAGATATTATATCACATCGACTAAAACTTTTCAGATATAATATATTATCGAAGGAAGTAAACAAACTCGACCTTGTACGTATGAGAGCAAAAGTTGAAACATGACATGTGTGGTGAGTCTAGTTTCATAACATTGCATTTGGACAACTTAATGTGTGGGTGCTGTAATTGATAAGGGTACTTGGGACCATACTTTTAAAGCCTTAAGAACAAAAACACAATAAAATAAGTATTGATGGAATTAAAATTTAAATTAATACCGCATGTTTTTATACTGCATACGTATAAAAACTTGTACCTACCTTAAGTATAATTTATATTAATTAAAATGAGCAATGATTGTCCTTCTTTAAAATAAATTATGATTTAAATACTAAAAATTCACAGCATTTTTAGTTATTCAATTACAATATAAATAATTTATGCGTCATATTTTATCCGATATTTCCGGAACGTTGCAATTGTTCCAAAACATTAATTTGTCTATATTGCGTGATGTGTAGTAGGCAGTCGTCACACGTCAAAGAAGCATATTTATTATAATTCTCCACATCAATTATGGTCCGATATCAACGTTTATAAATGTTCTATATTTAAATGTACACTAAAAGACTACATTTTCAACGAACGAAAACATAAAATACCTAAAGAATTATTGACCCGGTAAACGTTGTTTTGCCATTATATACATATTGCTATTAAACAATGGGGGTTTGGTGGTGGCATGGTGAAAATTAAGAGCTATATGTAAGTTTTTTTAAATACGAAAAAAAATTTTAGATTGAGCCAACCCTATCTCTAAGGGGTAAAAAAAATAATTTCTCAGACCTATGGAAATATACAAAAAAATATCAGATCGGTCAAGCCGTCTTGGAGGAGTTTGGTTACAAACACTAACACACGAGAAATGGATATTAGATAAAATGGTCGTATATTATAGGTGTCATAACAAACAAGCGCAATTGTGTTTAACATTTAAAACTAATAATAAACAACGTTAGGAATCTTGTTTATCAAGATTACTATTAAGCCATTACAAGTTATTATACCAAGTGATCGGCATTGGGTGATATCACGGAACATTAAAATATTGATTAAGTTACTTTTCACTACAGATGAAATCATAAAATACCTGCTTTTTACTAAATGCGTATCTATGTATACAAATACCAAAATATTACTTTTTAAATTTTTGACTGGCTTTCTGTTTGTTCCGGCTAATCTCTGGAACGGCGCGACTGATTTTAACGGGACTTTCACTGGCAGATAGCTGATGATATTAGGAGTAGCCTTTGCCCTACGGCGTTACCTACGTCTATTGTTTTACCGCAAGTAACACCGCGGGGAGCAGCTAGTAAAAAATATTGTTGTACCTATATCTTTCTTTATCAAATACAATTAATTAGATTTTGCCCACAGCTCCGCTTGCGTGTATTTCAGTTATCGCAGTAAAGAGTAGCATGTGTCCTTCCTCAAGAATCGAAGTACCTGTATACCAAATTTTATTGAAATCAGTGCAGCGGTTAAGCCATAGAAGCGTAAAAGACGGACAGAGTTACTTTCTTATAATATTGGGTTCTTAATCTCTTTGTTTGTACAACTGATAATTAAAGTAGATAATTATAATACAGTTGGTATATCTTCAGATGTTTATCTTTTTAACATTATGTATATAAAATTTAACTAAGAAATATCTTTTTTACGCGGGGAATACTTTTCGCACTCGCATCTTCCCAAGATGTGGCCGCAGCGACCCTTAAATGACGATCGGGGAGCTAGCGACCTCTACCGCGTCCCTTTCGTCGCCTCCTTCGAGCGGGATCGGCTCATTCCCGATCACGCTTTTCGCACTCCTTCTGGAGCATAACGCCCTCAGAGAGGGAAACCGCGGTTTCCCTTCCCTCATCACTCACCATTTTTTATTTTAAGTTGTATTGCCGCGATCAATGCGACAAACAACTTAAAATAAAAAAAAATAGATTATTACTCTACTCCATAGAGGCGCTCATAGCCCAGTTGCACTCGGTGATTAGAAACAATCACCGAGGGTAAGCAACGACGGCGCGGTCAGTACCTGGATGGGTGACCGCTGGTGGCATGTTACCATGAGCGTCTCCGTGATTCGGAGGTCACGTTAAGCAGTCGGTCGCGGTTGTTATCATACGATAACAGTCGTGAAGCTTAGTTGGAGGCCTTCGGGCGGCTTTAGAACATCCAACGGCAAGATATGTAGCCACAACGTATTCTTGCCAGTCCCCAACTCGCACTTGGCCAGCGTTGGGACGTATGGCCTTAATCCTATCGTGAGAGAGGAAACCCGAGCCCAGCAGTGGGACATTATGGCTTGTTAATGATGATGACTCTACTCCATATGTTCAAACAATATATAAGAATACAATAAAAAGATTAAAAAGCAATAACGCAACTACGTAAAACCATCACCGTCACCATCCAGGTTCTTATTAAGAATCTATTGACACCTCATTCTTTGAAATCCTTTTGAGTTTGTCGTATTCAGAACAAAAAAAATGGAATAAACGAACTAAGATGACGTCAAAGTCTCATTAAAGAATATTTAGCAATTAAAATTATAATTTATGTATACATTCAACGTTTTTCCTACCTAAACTCCTAACAATAAAACCTAATATTAAGTGAATCATCTAACTATACGTTGTAAACGTAAGTGGAGTTACTTTTTGGTACAAAAATCTAATTGTAGTGTTTGCTTGACAAAAATCAATGGTTCTTCTAAAACCGGAGGAGGAGCTAATAACTCATTTTGAAAAAGTTATTAAACTGGTACTAAGACTTTGAGACATTTGTCAATAAGTTTACTTCTTAACTTTTTTTATTAGCAACGTATGTTTCTGACAGTGTTAAGAATTTTTCCATCTTTTGTCATTTTCTAATGTTTAATATATTTTTATATTTTATTGCGACAAAATGGCAAATAATTTTCACTTTTTATAGTCCGTATTGAAAGTCTTACAGAATATTTTAACGCATGTATAAGTTACGTTGAACTAGAAATTATTTTATGTTAGAACTATAAACACATAATTTATGTCCGATTGTCGTCAAGCACACTATCTTAGTCTAAAAATACGAATGTTAAAGAATAACTTTCCAATTTTGAACATTCAAACTAGAGTCACAGTTTTGTTACACACATACTACTTAGTTATAAACATTGATAGTATTTGAAGTTAAAATTTAAAACTGGATTCAATACTCATGTTATGTATATGGACTGCCAAAGTCTGCCTGAAGTAAAGCACGAACAGAATCTAAGAGTCGTTGCGAATGCAGGCAATGCAACAATACATCGTGGAGCCCTATTGAGATGCTTCTGCGTCATTGTACCTTCGGTCTCGCATTCACCAAACTTAAACTAAAGTGTTTCTCATAAAGCTGCGTATCGACTTTGCGCTCCAAAAGTATAAACATTGGCGCGCGTTCCGGCCGCACTAAATTAATACCAGTTTGGAACGCGCGCCAATGTGTTCGTTAGAGCGCTTGAACGTGGAGCGGGCCGTTCTATCTCTGGTCAGTTTTTGACCGCGTACAATACGGCCCAAGTATCTTGACGAGTCTGAACTTCGGCAGAAGGTTGCGCAATAACTTTTTTAGAAACAAAATGGTGGCATGAGGCGATGTACGGGGGACGGTTGTCTAGCCTAGAAATTGAGCATAAGTAAAGACAATCGACCCTTTATTCAATCAAATATAGTAATCGATTAGTTTTGTTTAGAAGTTATTGATTTTTGTTTACATAAGATATTAAATGAAATATGTAGATTTACAAATATTATTGAATTTACTAATTAATAAACGAGATTTCGACTTTAAAAACAACTAATAAAATTATATTTTCTCAGTGGAAAGCATTGATTTATTTAAATATCAGTTATCTATTAATACTTGAGTAACAACTGTCTGAGATAGTTTAAAACCTCCTTATAAAATTGAAAATAATTATATTTCATAGCTTTTTTTATATCGATCGAATAACACCCTCACGCGTATTCGACATCCCTTTTGGTTTCTTCGAGTGTACATGCGCTAAAGTTTGTAGAGCCTATGTTCAGGCTCGCCAAGATATATCGGCCGTATAATATCAAAGGTACGGTATCAGTTGTGGCACGCGCGCTATGAATAATGTTTACTTATTATTTCGTTATTTTCATAGGCAGTTTTCCATGTAAGCACATTTTGCAAGTTAGACCTCTATAGCTCCTGAACTAAGAAAGCTATCTAAGCCGTTATGGCTTTCCTTCAAAGTTCATCATATGGACTACGGTAGTCCGACTACCATCATAAATTTTTCAGAGTTTTCGAGACAGGCATTAAGCTTATAGGGAGATAAGCAAACTGATACCTAAATCAAAAAAATACGTCTAAGCTAACTCTGAATGTTTTTAAAAGACCTGTCTAATGATACCCCTCGCTATGGGGTAGAAAACAATAATCGCCAATTTATGTATAGGAGAGGTACCCCAAAAAATGGGTAAATACACATATCCATGCAAAATTTCACTTTTCGAAGGTAAGCCAAGGACGGACGTTCATGACGCAAATATAAGTGTTCCGAGACGTGAACAACCGAACCCTAATGAATCCCTATTTCCTTGGCCAAGACATCACGTAGGCCTTATAACGTCACTCTACGACCCATAGGAGCCTAGTATCAATGGGAAATGTAAAAACGGGGAAAATTTAGGCAGGCCGCAAGCCTGTTTAACCAAGTCGAAAATAAAAATTGGAAAACACCAAAAATATAAAAGACTCAGCGAGTCGGACTCGCGCTGGAAGGGTTCTGTACCATTATCTATACATTTTAAGCGTCTACTTGTTGCCGTCATCAATATCGAGAATAAACGTCGTTTACGTCGTAAAATCACGTTTGTTGTATGGGAGTCCCTTTAAATATTTATTGTGTTCTTTGCTATTTGTTGTTATAGCGGCAACAGAAATATATCACATCGGAAAATTTCAACTGTCGAACTAGCACAGTTCATGAGATACAATCTGGTGACAGACGGATGGAAAGACGGACTGCGAATTCTTAGTAATTGGGTCTCGTTTTACCCTTTGGGTACGGAACCCTAAAAAACAGGAAAGTTTCTAACGGTACGATTTAAGACGACTTAAATCATATTTATTGAAGATACGCTTTTAACTGAGTGTGGAATTTTAAGATGCCTAACAAGTTTTGGATAGTAAAAGTTATCAAGCTGTTATTTATTTCAAGAAATTTAAGTGACTCATTTGAGTAGGTACTTTTCTTTTAAAAATTTTTGTACAAGTATTAAAATCAACTACTAAACGATTCCTAATAAATTATTGTGTTGAGAGACGATAGTTACTGTGTTTATCTGCTTATGTACAAATGAGAATGGGTTCAGGAACAGTTCTAAGCGTTTAGTAAGTTTTTTGTAAAGATTTTAAGGCAGTAGAATCACACTGACTTCAGTACGAACTGGCCGGCTCGACCAGGGCGGTACTAGATCAACCTAAAATGACATATTCGTACTGTCGTGTTTCGTTGGTGAGTGTGAGACTGAAAGCCCAATGATGCAGAAGAATTACTAGGCTGCCATGGTGGGGTTCACCTGCCTTGTTGCATTGTCTGCTTCGTATTGACTCTGCTGACCACCACTCTTGGTTTCTGCTTATACTTTCCATCTGGCAGAGTAAAGTCATTCGTAAAAAAATTAAAAGGAACGTTGGAAATAAATTAGTCGACTATTAATAAGAACCTATGGAAGTATATAGATAGAACACAAGATAAATGTTTTTTTGTCGCTTATTATTCAGTTCAGTAATGTAATTCATAACTATGATATTAACAGCTCATAGATTCTTAGTGCTACCGCAATGAATAGGAAGTGTAGGTGAATAAGCAATTAATTAGTGGTTTACTTGTGATTATATCACACTAAAGTGTAATGTGCTGGGTTCTCAGGAGTGGATAAGTTTCCTAACGACATCAAGTTTTACTGTTCTGTTTGTGGAAATCTTTTAAAACATAGAATGGGCTGCTTGACTATTGTGGCAATATAATATAAATTAAATTGATTATGATAGCTTTCATATAGATAATAATTATTTAAAAAATATTTTACAAATTGTGCAACGCTTTTATTTCTTTAAAAATATTTATGCGATATTTATCTGTTGATTTAAAAGGCCGAATGGCGCCAGCCATATTGTCTGTAGTGTATGACGTCACATTTTAAAAAGTAAAAATATTACCGCTGTCTGCTTGCATCCCCTAGCTCCTTTAAGTATTTATCTTCAGAAATCAGTCAAATACCATTATATGTTACAAACAAAGCGATACTCGAGGTCGCAATGTTGTTTGCTGAAATACGACGTCATCGGTCAAAATGTCGTGACTGACTGTTTTCGCTCTACAATTGAAATTATTTATAAAAACCATGATTTTAGAAATTAAGACGGTATTACTTCGAGGGAAAGGTAGTTGTGAAACGTCTAAAATAATGAGTTGAAATTTTTAAAACACTTTTTAAAATTTATCTAATTCCCTACTCTTTTATCTATACAAATAAATAAATTTGAAGTGGTCGTTTACATTATACTTAATTTCAAATTAACAGCTGTTCACTAAATACATAATACATGGAAGTACATACGGTACTAACAAAGGGAAAAAAAACAATTTTTAAAATTCTTGTCTCTCTCAGTCTTGACGTAACCTTGACTGGCATATAGCTGTTGATATAAGGAGTTACTTAGGATATTTCTTTTTAGAATACGTTACCCAAAAATTTTGTTTTATAGATACAAATGGTAACACCGCGAGGCGAAGCTACTTATAAATGAAAAGTAATAATTTATTGCATAAAAGTAATGAGAATGGATTTGCATATTAGTCGCGATCGGGTAACAATATTAATCATACCTTGATTGTGTTTATTATACACATAATTAAAATGATACTGTACATATAGCGAATATTTTTACATGAAACATTTTGATTAGGGCTAATTGCTGAGACTATTTTTAAATGTTTCGAAATTTTGATCTTGTTTTAACTTGAATTATAGATGACCCACTCTGTAGGAGCGGCCTGAGTCTATCGCCAAGTTGTAACCTGTTTAACTCTGCAGATAGTCTCTAGTCTAGATCTCTTATAGTAATTTTTTTACCGCTCTCTACTTCATAACCTTTCTGAGAGAAAGGTTACACAAAAAATCCAAGAAAGTGATAAGTAAGTTAATAATATCAATATTTGAACAAGTTACTCATGCATTATTCTTGTTGAAAGTTCTTTGCTTTACTTTAACATACTAAACTTCATGAACACGAAAAGCAAATATTAATATTAATCAAATACTTAATACCTTGTTACCGCTACTTATTAAGTCACGTGATGTGGAAGCACGCTCGACTTGATAAGTGGCTCTTGATATATGTTGGATATGTTTTGGTTGTATTGTTTTGTAATTACTAATTTATTTATGTAACTATATATTTAAAATATTTATTTAACTATAATCTGACTACATAAAGACTTTTGATAAAAAAATTTAGCCGTGTCACCGGGGTCATTGTTACGAATCTATTGTCACATCATTATCATCGTACCGTAGTTTAGGCGCTACAGTAGAACCTGAAAAATACAAACACTGCTAAAACTATTGCCTATCCTTTTGGCTTCGTCATAGTTAGGTAAACAAATTTTTAATAAGTGCGAGTTAAAGTTTGATGGAATAGTTCAATCTGAGAATAGGTCCGCGAACCTTTTTGATGATGTCTTTTCGGTGATATATTCCTTTCGTTATTATATATGATAGTAGTTGTAATTTATTGTTTGATTGATTTCCTACTCTAAATTTTTTATTAAAAACTGATATACGAACCCGACTCTGCTCATCCGAAACACTAACATTATATACCTATTTTCTCATATATCTTTCATCTCAGTCAATTTCCAACTGTACAATCTATGATTTAAATAATTTATGTTTTATCTTCAACAATAAATAAGCCATATATTTTTCTAAGTTATATAAGGCCTAGATTAAGTTATGTATATCAAGCAAAGGAGAAAATTATATACAGCAAGCTAAGGAGAAAGTTATATACAGCAACCAAACGAGAAAGTAAGGGTCGTGGCCTATCAAGAGGTCAAACAGCTAGCAGAAAATAGAGAGGAGAGGCGATTGCTCCACTAACAAGGGCCTGGCTCTTAAATTGAGAGAGAGTCTTTACTAGTAGTTGCGTAAAAACTTGAAGGTTTTTAAAAGCTACAAGGGACCACAGACTACCGATTTGATGCTTATTTCGAATTAAAACGGTCTCGAGACGGTAGTAACTATTTAACTATTCATGTACATGCATGAGTAAGGGGACTAAGGTCATATTAGATTCCTTGTAACACATATCCTAGAATCAAAGTGACAAACAAGAACAGCCGGTGTTTATAATACTGGAGTGCAAAGAATATTTTAATTTTATTTATTTATTGATTAATTTTAGCAAAACACTTAACATGTATTGTAGAAGTCAACAATACGCCATTGACAAGTCTCTGCAGAAAGAAACTAAATATTTACAAATAAATTCTTAAACAAAAGTGATAAATTCACATCACATCGTCAGACTGTCGCTGTTCGCTACTGGACATAGGCCTCTCCAATTGCACGCCACTTGGTTTGATCCACGGCTTCGACTGATAAAATAAGTTCTAAAATATTTATACATACATTGAAATTGAATCCGTTTTAAGGAAAGTACATGCCAATCATCTTAACACAGTGTTATAATTCGTAGTCCTGCTAGTAGTACCATAGGCATTTTACATTATTATTAATAAGTTTCTATTTTCTCGGTTCATAGGCCTTATATCCATAGGACATAGGCATGTCCACTTGCACTCCACTTAGTTTGATCCACGGCTTCGAGTGATATATTAAGTTCTAAAATATTTATACATACATTGAAATCGAGTCCGTTTTAAGAAAAAATCCTGCCAATCATCTTAACACAGTGTTATAATTCGTAGTCCTGCTGGTAGTGCCATGGACATTTTACATTATTATTAATACGTTTCAATTTTCTCGATTCAAGGGAAACATAATTAGTAAACGTATTTTACAAAATGCATATGTATGTATGTTATACAAGGTACATTTACCAGACTAACATTTTTTAAAAAATTTTGTCTGCCTGTCTGTTTGTTTGTTCCGGTTAGTTTCCAGAACCACTGGACCGATTTTGACGGGATTTTCACTGCCAGATATCTGATGACATAAGGAGTAACTTAGGCTACTTTTTTAGACTAATTTTGCCCTGCGGCGTTACACGCTGTTACGACAACTCTCAACAACATTTCGATATCTGGATGGCGTGTCCTACCGGACACATCTGTGGCGACTTCCACATACAGCACAACAACATAAAAATATAGGACAACGCCATCTACCGAAGAAACATCGAACTACGGAGCAACGAAGAAAACTAAGAAACTACCAATCCTAAATCGCGCAATAGAAGTTCTCGCGCCGATTAACATATATACAACTTCCCAACATCAACCGTTGGGCAGTGGCCCGCCAGGCATGATCACCTCGCCTGGTCGGAGGATCCTCCCTTTGTGTTGGAGGAACATGACACCACCTCCACAGTGGTGACCCCGACGTGATTGGAAGCAACCTTCGTAGGAGCAGATCAAATAGCAGAGCGGCCACCATCATGTTCACTCCCACAGCAAGTCTTAGCCAGCCAGCAACCTCGGCCTCAACAGGGATACACCACATGCAGGAAGCGACCGCTCCAGCCTGGTTTACCCCTACGGCCTCAACAGCGTCTAGGCACAGCACACTGCAACTACGGTCCATGTAAGCAGAGCATTTCTCTCCCGTCTATGCAGCAGCCAGCCACTACGCAGCAATCGCCCCGACTCACTGGGGACCTCACCGCAGCACCGCGCACCGCATTCGATCCCGACTCACTGGGATCAGCGGACTTCAGCCCCGACTCACTGGGGCTAGCGGCATTCAGTTCCGACTCACTGGAACTTGCGGCACTCAGTTCCGACTCACTGGAACTACTCACTCCTGGCACTGGCAAGCTCCACAACAGAGCACAGACAGCTGACTCATCCAGATATCGACCTCCGGTCTTGGAGGGGAGTGATGTGGCGACTTCCACATATAGCGCAACAACATAAAAATATAGGACAGCGCCATCTACCGAAGAAACATCGAACTACGGAGCAACGAAGAAAACTAAGAAACTACCAATCCTAAATCGCGCAATAGAAGTTCTCGCGCCGATTAACATATATACAACTTCCCAACATCAACCGTTGGGCAGTGGCCCGCCAGGCATGATCACCTCGCCTGGTCGGAGGATCTTCCCTTTGTGTTGGAGGAACATGACACCACCTCCACACATCCTATAGTGATCACAGCTTAATCGTGTACGAATTGTTGCACAATATACGCAAAGAATTCCTTACAATTTTAGATATAAAATTAAAAGGACAAATGGGCTTTATTTGGTTCACTCTACAATACATGCCAAAGACTTCAATCGCAGTAATATATCAGCTGAGGCAAGCGCAGATATATTATCAGATACTTTCACATATCGTGCTGATGTTTGTATTAGCCGTGGTTCTATCACTAACACTCGTAAATGCGATTGGTGGATTTATAAATTAGTCGAATTACGTATAATCTATCGAAAAACTCGTAAAAAACTAAATGACATTAAAAAGCGTAACGTAACAGAGATATATACAATAATGCTCTTAGAGCTGACAGGTCTCACTATAGAGCTGCTGTGGAGTGATCATAGGAAAATTTAATACGTAAACTTGTTGATAAACTTGATAAAGAAAGTCCGTTGTTACTTTTGTATCATGAATTTAAGGTAAATATATCAATCGACCTTGCATATATATGGATGCATATTACAGAACATCGAAATTAATAATAATTATAAAACAGGAGTAGAACAAAAAACAAAATATCTTTTAGAATCACTTGTGCCTGACGATCGGCCGAAGGATGACACGGATGATCACCGCCAAATTAGGCAGTAGGCGATCGAACCACCATTATCTCCAATGTCTGACTTACCATCTTCAGAGGAATTCCTCAGTAATGCGTCTATTTTATTATTATTATTATTTGTACTTTTATTCATTTTATAGAGTAATTTTGTGTCAATTTTTGGTTAAGATTCATACTTAGGTACTTATTTATTATGATAATGTAGATGATGATAAAAATAAACATCATGGCGTCAGTCATTGTTCCCAAGTTGTGATAGCTAGACTTTTTCTCCTTGTGTTCCGAAAAGTAAATCATCAGTTCCTCTAGTCTCAGCTCTATTAATATGTATCTATTTGTTTTTTAAGACCTAACTAGACAATGCACTATATTTCAACAATTTAACTACATATTTATTTCTTTTGTAACACGTGTAACAATAATATCTATAATTAATGAAACATATTATGATGATTATAAAGAAAAATTATAATGTTGTAATTTGCTAGGTTCTAGAAACAATTAAATATATTTATAAATAGAATACAGGTCAATGAAACTACGAAAATGTAAATGACTTGTATTAAAAGTATTTGTACAAGTACAGTTTTATTCTAAAACAATGCTCTTCTACATTCATTGTCAAACAATCTGTGTAATATTAAAATAAATACTTGAAACAAAAACTGTTTTCCCCTTGTTACGAAAATTATGCAAACGGAGTTTGAAACTTGATTGTGTTCCGTTTGTATAAAGGAGTGCAAACTGCTTAAAAAAACAAAACAAAAAAAGGAACTCTGGTCGAATTTCGACCACTGGCCGACACTAGTAGAAATATAAACAAAACAAATGAAAACCAAATTAATTGCTGAAACGTCTATAAAAATATATTTTTATGTTAAATGATTTTTTTTTATAATATGAATATTATCTTTAAGTATCTCTTATTTTTGCATCCGTAGAAGTGGAATATTTTTTTGAAACATGGAAACAATAAAAAATCACCAGCCGCGAGTACCCGACGTTTTCAAACGTTAAAGTCGGTTTATTACACATTATTACATTAGCAGCCTTAATAATCCATTACTGCAGATCTCCATAAAAAGAAGGTCTTTCCTCGCTAACCAGACTGGTTGATAAGATTCGTCAGGTTGCTAGCACGACTAGTCAGGTCTCAGGACACGTTCCTGGTGCCAAATGGGGTATATTCATTCTGTATTTTGAATCCACGCAGATAGTGAGTAAATCGGTTAAGAGTCAGTATTGCGATGTCTAAAATTATGGTACTTCAACGTTCGCGTTCGTTTGACTTGTAAACACGTATTTCAAAGTTTTAAATAAACAACCCCTAAGGTTATTTCAATACTTTCTAATACTAACTAATATTTCTACAAGGTTTCATTACTTGCATTTATTAATTAAATCGTCATCTGATAAAATGAAATTTTTTCACATTTAAATTAATTTAAATAGTGGTAATTAATAGTCAAAATAATATTTAAGTCTTACAAACACTAAATCTAAACTTAATGTATTTACTGATACTGGTTATTATAATTTTAAATGAGTACAAAACCAGTAGCCAGTATTACTAAACTATATGAAGCTATACTAGTTATGTATTGTTTAAAAACCTTCCTTTGTTATGTAGTCAGTTGCAAATAGGTAGAGGTATTTAGGTTTCCCCTTTACGTTTTTTTTACGGTCATTATATATTTCTGAATTTTTGGCGTCGGCTTTGTGTGTTGTCGTTTCGTCGTCTCCTCATTTCCTTACTGATATTTTAAATGCAAAAGTTTGTGAGGATGGATAAAAGAAAGATAAGAGAAAAGATAAACGTAGTTATAGTAAATCTTTCTTTACCCGTAGGCAAAAAAACTATTGTTTATCACCGCCTGCAACACCATAAAGTATTTAGGTTGGAAACTTTTAATTTACACTATATTATTTTGGATTAGATAAAAAAACAATTAGTCATTTGAATTTTATATAGATATTGTGATACTTGTTTTTCTCTTTTCAGTTCATTTCTTTTAAGCGGTTGGGTTTTTGGCTTTTATTTATTTTTTTACATTTTAAATTAATTAACCTTCAAATTCTTCAAATATCAACTCGTAGGGTAGTAGGGGTAGTCGTTGTAACTCTTTTAAAGAATTTTAGTCATGTGGCCGATCTAACAGCTTTTTTGCTTTGAGTTTACTAAGTGACAATTTGTTTAAACGTAAGATGAACGTGAAATGATACATATATTTTAAATGGTCTTTTCACGATCTTTCATTTGATACCCAGTGTTTGTTTGTTTTCCCGAGATATTACACACACACAGTACGTGGGTTTGTCATTTTACTCCAACCATCCTTAATCATCTTAGAAGCTCAGCAGCCTTAACAGGTGACTACATATTTTCGGGAGTGATGTTGATTGGAGGATGTCTGCCCGTTGATCAGCCACACTTCTACATTCTATGAGAACGTTCTACGGCGTTTCTTCTGCCTCCATGCATCTACTGCATGGAGGGCTGTCGGCTGCACCTATACTGAATAGGTGCTTGTTCAGGGGACAATGCCCAGTTGAGATGTCTACGATCTTCCTGAGATCGTCCCTTTATCAGTCTGATCAGGTTGCGGGCTAGTCTGTTTGATGCCACCGGAACCGCACTTTTTGTTTGCCTGCATCGTTCATTGTTATTCCATTCGGTTTTGTGTTTTTCATTGCAGCTGCGCGCCAATGTTTTTAATTGGGCTTGGGATAAAGGTAGTAGTGGTGCCAGTCTACAAACTGTCGTTCGTGTCGCCATTGAGTACTATGCCCTTTATCTATTGTAGGGTAACTTTGTTTGTGGATTCACTAGTCTGGAGATTATCATGACATTTCTTGATAGCTTATCAAGGAATGTCTGCCCTTGCAGAACTTATCTTGTTGTTTTCCAGGTCTTGAAGCACGGATGCTCTGTCAGAGACAATTTTGATATTTGAGGCTCTCACATCCCTGGCTGCAAATGCTTGTGCTGCTTTGATAATCCGAACACATTCTGCTTGGAAGATTGTGTTTAGTTTGTCAAGAGTGATATTTAGATATTTAAGTCGTGCGAGAAGATGCCAGCTCCGGTACTCTTTTTATTTTGGAGCCGTCTGTATATATCCTAACTTCGCCAATGCCAGAGCTATCTTTTGTTTCTGCGATTAGTTGAATATAATAATTTCGATCGAAGACGTGCTGACATGGAGTTCTGTCCGTGGGTGCCTCAAGGAGTGGAATTTCCTTAAGGACCCCCTGCAGAACTTTTGAGTGTGTGCTTTATTTATTTATTTATTATACATCATGCACTTAACGTACATTGGCGGACTTAATGCCTAAGGCATTCTCTACCAGTCAACCTTTAGGTGATGCAGAGAAAATAGGAAGTAGGTGCAATTAGGTTTATTTGTAAGGTTTTAAATACACATACATATACACTTACCATAAACTACATATATACATATATACTTACCATAAACTACACATAATACATAGATGCATATACACATACTCTTACTAAAATAAAAATAAATACATACATACACAAATAAATACCATAACTAGAATGAGATGTGATTTATGAATGAGTTGATTCTGCGAGCTGACTTAATAAATACCGCTTTACTTTTGTTTTAAATGTAAAAACGTTGGTGGCCATCCTGACCTCGAGCGGAAGCTCATTCCAAAGAAGAACGGACTGCACAAAAAAGGATGAGCCGACGAACTCAGACGTATGGGAGGGACAAAGAAGAAGAAGGTTATTAGAGGACCGAATGTCTCTGTTATGATTACTACCTAAGAGTTGAAAGTACGATTTTAAATAATTTGGCGAAGATGGGTTGTTCAGGATAGTGTATAGGACAGTAAGCGCGCGTAGTTTACGGCGTTGGCGAATTGGTAGCCAATTGAGCTGCGTACGGAAAGAGGATACATGGTCGTATTTACGGAGATTATAGACAAATCGAATGCAGTTATTAAGAAGACGGTCTAGTTTATCGAGAAGATCTGCATTCAGGTCGTAACAGCACACATCACCATAGTCGATTAAGGGGAAAATAAGGGTTTGCACAAGCATAGTCTTGGTTTTTACGGGTAGGAAATTTCGCAGACGGTTCAGAGTCCGAAGCGTTCCGGTTACCCTCTGGCACTGGTTCGTTACTTGTTCACGCCAGTTTAGTGTACAGTCGAGGAATAAACCTAGATCTTTCACCGATCTACAAACAGGTATACTAGTTCCATTAAAAGTAATATCCGGGAGAGTCTCAGCGTCTACTCTGCTCATCGATCGGTGACTTCCCACCACTATGGCTTGACATTTTGCGGGGTTTACGGATAAACCAAACTTTTGAGTCCATGTGTTTATTGTTTCCAGGTCGTTGTTGACCAATTTTATAGCTGTCGAAATATCCTCTACTTTACTCTGCGAATAAAGCTGTAGGTCATCGGCATACAGATGATACGCACAAAGAAGTTCCACGGTTAGGAGATTAATATAAATAGAAAATAATAAAGGAGAAAGAATACCGCCTTGAGGAACACCAGAATCAAGATCACACCAATTAGAACAAGATCCATCGATATGAACAGACTGCTGGCGTCCCCGAAGATAAGATGAAAACCATTCCAGTGCTCCAGGTGAGACCGCAAGATAGGAGAGGATAGATAGGAGGATTTCGTGGCTCACGGTGTTGAAAGCATTGGCGAAGTCGATCAAGACCAAAACAGTAATCTCTGTGTCTTCCATGCCTGCCCTGATGTCACCAGTTACTTTAAGAAGAGCGGAAGTAGTACTGTGGCCAGGCCTGAATCCCGATTGCAAAGGGCTCAGTAGATTATTTGTGTAGACGAATTCAGAAAACTGCTTATGCACACAAGATTCTAGAACTTTGGAAAGGAAAGGGAGAATGGATATCGGTCTGAAATGGTTAGGGAGTGTGGGATTTGACATTTTAGGTAAGGGAATGACACAAGCTTTGCGCCACAGTGTTGGGAAAGTTGCGGAAAATAAAGAGTAATTTATGATGTGGGTGATTACGGGTAAAATATGGTCAAGGATTGTTATGATCATGCGTCGGCTGATTTGATCACAGCCAACAGCATTGGATTTAATAGAGAGTATAATTTTTTTGATGTCACCCGACGCAACCGGAGAAAATCTAAAGGAATTAATATTTAGGTTACTTAGACTCGAAAGGTGGTCAACAGTGCGGTGCCTGATCAGGGGATCCAAATGAGTAGAGGAGGAGAAATGACAATTTAAATCATCCAAACCAACCACCCCCTGCAAACCACCAGATCGCGGCTTACCGATACCTAGAGTACCTAGAAACTTCCAGATATTGGCGGGAGATGAACGAGTAATGTTGTCAAGAATGTGTCGGCGTTTTGCGTTGCGTATCATCTGATTGCACCGATTTCTAGCAGTTTTGTACAAGGAGCGCTTTTCCTCAGTACGATCCCTTCTGAATTTAGAGAACGCTCTATCTCTACGTCGCATGCCCGAAAGCACCTCCTTCGTCATCCAGGGAGCAGGTTGTCGCTTAAGTTTAATTTTCTTAATAGGTGCGTGGACATCATACAAAGAGAGAATTTCGTGGTTAAAGTTTTGAAGCTTCTCATCTATGCTTGCAACCGACGTTACTACATCCCAATTCAAATTGGAAGCATCCCTAAGTAGCTTGTTAATCTCCATTCGGCCAAAACATCTCATGTGCAAAACCCTTGGTTGGGGTTTAGGTGGTTTAAGGACATAGGAGAGAAAGATAAGGTCATGATTGGAGAATGCCGGTGCTTCAAGCTGACCGTGGTTACGGACAAGATAGGGGGATGATATTAGCATTAGTATTCAACTTCCACAGCCAGTTTCATCTTAGCCTTAGAGAAGCTGCTATCGCTTCCTGCTGGATGCCCAATCTAGAGGTCTTAAGTTTAAAAGATACTCTAATGCGGCTGATGGAGTAGTTTTCATGCATTTATTTATTTAATCTTCATGCAATTACATTGCAAAAGGCGGACTTAATGCCATGGGCATTATCTTCCAGTCAACCTTATTTAGTGGTTGATACTATGGCCAAGCGTTGTAGACTTTGGAGTTTCATTTTAGCTGTGAATAGTTGTGTTTTGGGCCACCATACAACTGATCCGTAGGTAATGAAGGGTCTGATAACTACAGTGAATAACAAAAGTATGATTTTTGAGTTAAGATCCCATCTTTTACCAACTCGTCTTCAGCACTGATGAAAAGCTATACAGGTCTTTTTATCTTTGTTTCGATGTGTCTCACCCGGTTTAATTTGTTGTCAAGAATAACGCCCAGATATTTTACTTGAGTTGACAGGGAGAGATTAGTGTTGAATAATTTTGGTAGCTGTAGTTCTGGTAAAATTTCCTTTTGTTGCTGAAGAGGATGAATTCTGTTTTTTTTTTTTGGTCTTTGACATTTGCTGTTTGTCATATCATTCTACAATCTGAAAAGGCAAATGCATGTGTCCACATGGTGTATTTTCGGCGCTCCCGCTTTACATATTTGTTAGGTCATCCGCATAACCGATAGCAGTGCATCCTCGATTATTTAGTCCTTTTTATGAGACTGTCTTCTACTATATTTATGCCCCTATTGGTAAGATTTGAGAAAAATAATAAACTCACACTCTATTATTTCCTATATGCGGGTGTCATTTTGAAAATTTAAATAGCCTATATCACTACCACCTACACGATTCTTATGAATTCAACGGCACCTCAATGTAAAAAACCGTCCAGCCGTTTGGGTTGTAGGGCGTGACAAATAAATGGACATATATACCCACATTCTTGCATACTTCTTCTGACGCAGTTTTTGAGAGTTGCCTTCTAAAAAAAATACTTCCCACATTTTAATATGATTCATGCTATACTAACAGAAAAATAATCCACTGGAATTAAATTATATTTTTTATAAAATTATAATAAATTATACAAAACCTCATCCATTATCATTAAAAATTATATTTGACAGAAACAATCTTAGTAGGTAGGTTTTTTCTAACGTCAAAAACAAAGCTATGAATAGTTTTTTTAGTGTCTCAAACCTGATTGACACTTAAGAACTTTTGGTCAACGTGCACGTTGAGAGTTTTTTTGGATGAATATGTAAAGACTGAGTTAAGTGTTTTTACATTTCTTACAACAAGCAGTAAATAACAAGCAAGGTCTGAACTAAAATGTTTGATTAGGAATTATGATTGTTCATTGTTGAAATGCAAAATTTTATTTTATTTAGAAGCACTTTCAAAAATGCTACTAATTACGTGTTGATAATCTATATTAATCTAATCGAAGTTCAGGCTTTTTTCGTTGAATTAGTATTTTGTTTCAATTAATGAAGTAGTTCCGGCTACGTTCAGAAATGATTACGAGAGATCTTTGGTACCTATTGTGCGATAATGACCTTAGTTTTATATATATGAACACCAAGTATGAAAGCAACCAATACTTAAGGCTGATACTATATATATGTATATACTATACGTATATAAACTTATCATAGTCTTAATCCCCTACTGTTGGGTAAAAAAATTATGGGAACATATTTATTTACCTGAAGGTGCAGTTATCCAATAGTAGTGGTTACTTACCATCAGCTTATACGTCTGCTCATTTGCCAATTATTAAATAGTATATATCTATATCAGTTAATATTTTCATAGTTTTTCCTATTCTACTAATATTATAAACGCGAAAGTTTGTAAGTATGGATGGATGTTTGTTACTCTTTCACGTAAAAAGTTCTCAACGGATTTGGATGAAACTTTACAGTAATATAGCTTATATATCAGAATAATACATAGGCTACTATTTGCTACGATAGCCGAAGTAAACGCGGGGGGAGCCGCGGGAAACAACTAGTATTATATAGTCCATAGTCCATTGGATGCCTCTTTGGTCTAGCGGTTGACGTATGCAATTGCCGATCACGGGGTCTTGGGTTCAATTCCCGGGTCGGGTCAAAAAGTGTTGAGTTTTTTTGATTATAGAAATACTTATCAACAGCTCGGAGTTTGGAAGTTGGGGTCTGAACCCCCGTGCCTCGGAGAGCACGTGAAGTTGTTGGTCCTGCGCCTGATCTCTCCCCGATCGTGTCGATTATCCGCCCCATCGAATTATGAGAGAGAAGGAATAGAGAGTGCACCTGTGTTTGGGCACACACTTGTACATTATAATATCTCCTGCGTAGTTACTTATCTGGTCTGGCTGACTTGTCTCCGTTTAAACTGGCCGCCATGACCCTTACCGGCTAGGAGAACATTATTACTATTCTAGTACAATAAAGAAAACATTACATTGAATCATACAACCGTTATCTGTGCCGCTATGAAATAAATTGTAAAATTTACTTACTAATAATTAATAACCCTGCTAAACGCTATTAGGATTTGTTGTTACATCTAGTTGGTTAAAGTTTATAATAAAGTAGTTAGCAAGTTCTCTGCCACGCTTCAGTGTCGCCCTTTGTGTTTGCCCTTTGAGGCATATTGTTCAATCAATCGCTTTAGATCTTAAGTTCTTAAAAAAACCATCTTCAAATTTTTAAATAATTAAATTATATAGACAGAAAATGTTGTGGACTATTACATGCAGTCAGTACGCCGGCAGGAACTATTAAAATAAGAAAATAGTGCATTCTCATTGGGCATTAATTAGTTGCTATGAAGGTTGTGAACGTATTTTTTCGGAGGCATATATATTGTTAGTGGTGACTAAATATGAATCAGCGGAACTAACTAGTGGTAGACGTTGCTGCCCTATCACGGTTTATATATAGCGTATTATAATTAAATTAACACGGAACATACAGCAGACTAAAATCAGTAGGTGTAAAACTATTTTCATAATAAAATATTGCGTACACAGCTTAAGTAACATGAAGCACCCGATGTGTCGGCCTAAGACTTTATACTCGTGTGGTCCAATAGAAGTTCATAATTTACATTTTCATGTATGTGCCTTGCAAAGTGACTTTATTCTGCCTGATGGAAAGCACGAGCAGGATCCAAGAATGGTGGTCACCATACTGCAACACTATGGCGGCCTATTAGATGCATCCGTATCATTGCGCCTCCGGTCTCTCACAGATCAACGAAACACGATAGCACGAATGCTGTCATATATCTTGGTCTTCTGCGAGAAGATACTACCGCGTCGATCGAGCCGGCCGGTACCTGCTGAAATCACCTACTGCCTTCAAATCCACCAAAGGGGTGAACGTACTTTTTTTTTGGATGGGAATAAATCTATCTGCACCCACATCCTAGTATTCTACCCAAGAGTACTTGATTTGGTTAAAACTAAAGCCCTTTGAAAAATGTTGTGTTAGGTTTGAACAAACAAATTGCAGATGACAAAGCTTATTATTAACCGACTTCAATTAAAAAAAGGAGGATCTCATTCGATTGTATTTTTCTCCAGCTTTTATTTTAACTTGTTATATGATAGACCTACATATTTCATGTTTATTTTATTTTATTAACTGTTGCTCGTGTCAACAACAACTACGGTTCTAAAAAACCGATAATTGATTACTTATGGTATATTGTAGCCAGACAATTCCGTTTTATCGTTTATACTTTGTATAAATCAATAATAAACATTAATTCCAATACATTACAATATACACATAGTATATGAAACGCAAAAATTTATACGTAATTATGTTCCGTTAATCTGAATAAGATTTCTCATTTCGATATAATATAATTATGTAGATTGTTTGATGACATTGCAATAAATAAGGTCCCCACTAGGTCATTCTATTTAAATTTTTAGTGAGATATAAATTATGTCAAAACTGAGGTCGATATTCATAAAATACAGAACGAATCGAACGCTAGCCCTTATTAGCTTGTTTTAAAATCAATTAAAGATTTTAATATCTCTAGATTTTAAAGAAACTTAACTATAAATAATGTCAATTGCGGAGTTTCAAACCCTTTTTAATAAAAATATGTTTTCATTAATTTTCGGGTGTTTTCATTGTTATTCTTCTATTCTATTTATTTTTGTTCTGAAGGTTGGACAATGTAATATTCTTGACTTTTTTCTTCGTAGGATCCTTTTCATACGCTTGATCAAATATAATCAATAGGACATTAATGCCAATATACCATACAATATGCCATACTCTACGTCAATACAGCTAAACAATCAGAATTTATTATTTTGGATAACTGGTGCGTATCTACATAACCTTGATGAGGCATGAGCTACGCATTTCTGGGGAGATTCTGCACAACGTTCTATGTTGCATACAGATATAAGGCTAGCACGTTCTTCGCGAGGCATGACCTTTATACATTACGCCTTATGCATGGCACGTGGCGTGCACATCATGCACGTCGCTGCGTTGTGCGCCTCGTAAAACTGTGTCCACCTCATGGGTGAACTTGGAAAACTTTTTTGTTACATTAATTTGCACATATATGTGATTTTAGAATACACTTTTTGGGTACAAATGTGGTTATGAATGAATTGAGTTTATAAAGAATCTTTAATGGTTAAATATTTTTCTTTGAGGTGTGCTAGAGATAATATTAGGTTTATATTTATTATTTTTCTTTCTATATTTTTTATCTATTAATAAAAGTAATCCCCCATGCAATCGATGAAGCTATGTCAATGCAGTGGCAGTTTGTTAGAGGACAGGAGGCAACAATTGCTGCATTGCATTTTGTGCTGCCTGCCTCTCCGGTATTGAATTTTTTTCGAACCAATAAGTAGGCGCAAGGCTTGGTAAGTACGGCGGATAACGGAGAACTTCCAAACTTAGCTCTTGTAACTTGAAGACTGTCTGCAAAGCAGACAGTCTTCAAGTTGATGTGCAGATGAGGTTACATGTTGACGTCTAGGAGCAGCGGAGACGAGCGATTGAACAAAGTTGGTTGTCGGTTGATGATTCGTCCAGCTTTTTTACTTTGCCAATTTGGAGCACATGTACAAATATTATTTTGTCGCTAACATTTAAAGCTGCAGCTAATTTATGAGTTTCATCAGCTTCCATAATACATTGCCCACCAAAGTTTTCGTAAACCACAGAATTTAATTTTCAAGTTGACAATTCTAAAAGTGGTAAATGCCGCTGAATCATTTTTAAAATCGTTACGTATTATTCAACGCGAGGTGCTTAAAACTTGTTAATTGTTTAAGGTAATAATAAGTTCCGTGTTTTTTTATCTAGCATGGTGAACCAAACAGGCCTCTTAATTTGAGTTACGTATTTTATATGAATTCATAACTAAAATAGATATTTAACTAATTTCCTAAAGTAACTTAATTGTACTTAATTAAGTTGCTAAATAAGTAGAATATTTAAGATCCTAATTAAAGACAAGCTTTTTATAGTATAATAATAATAATAATAATTTGTTACGTTGTTTTCGACAGGGTTTAAATAGGTATAATTATATGCAAGTTACTACTTGGTTCATGATTAGATAACAAATTTACATAGGCGTACATTCCTAAGTCCTATAATGTAATTATTCAAGGTTGTTAACTTTACCTTAGTTTAACAACCAGTCGGGCCAGTTATTGTAAAAAAAAATGATAAATTATAGTGCCAATACTGTACCCATATGAAGAATACATTATGAGCAGATATTGCTATAATTATTTTTATCGCTTACTACCTTTTTTAATATGTTTAATGGTATTATTACTAGCATTTGCCCGCGGCTCCGCTATCCCCTCGGATATCGAGGTTAATACCTATGTCCTTTCTCAAGAATCAAAAGATATTCATTTGAAATTTTTATTCGAATCACCACATAGACAGTAAGACAGATATATGTGTATATATATATGTCAACATAGGCGTCGCTACGAATTACCCTGTAGAATTTTCGATTTCTCTAAAAACACCGGATCTACCGCAGCATATACTTATTCTACACGTGGATACCCCCGTGATGTTGTTGCGGAATTTAAAATACCCTAAATTATGAAATGGGACCAACCTGATAGTCAAAGCTTTACATAGAAATATAGCGAAAGCTATAATTTTAACTGGTTGTGCTCAAGGAAAAATTACATATATACCACGACTTCCTTTGATTCCAAACGATCTTCTGTTCATTTAAACGGTTGCAGTCTAGTCTCAAAGTCTGCTTCGCGATGACGCTAGACAAGTCTCCAAGAAAAAAATACTCAAATTGACTGGGATAGATTTAAGAGAAAGCTACTTCTCTCATGAACAGTTCTACGTAACTTGCTCATGAGTAATCCTAATAGTTCAGTGGCTTTGGGTTTAACTTTATTTACTGTGTTTGATATTCATTCATTAACTCAAAATCAAACTTAACCTGTGCAGTGTCGTTAAACCTAAACTCTTAAGCGGTTTGCGAAATATTTTGGTAGTGGTCACAGAGAAATAAGTTTTTTTCGTATTAAAATGTAATTATATCTTATAATATGCACATCATTGTAAACGCTATGAAATTTGCCATGTAATTAACTACGTAATTTATTAAGAAATACTTACATGTAGGAGAAATCATGTGATATATTTGTATGTCGTGATTTTTTCACACATTGATGTCAATATTTCCATTCATAATATAAAATATATAACTTCTACACATACTCCAGCACCGATAAACTGTTACACAAGTATATAAGCACTTAAAACATAACTCATTAGCTTTCAAAACACAAAACTATCACAATAAAACAAATATTTACATTTAACGCTAGCGAAGCCGAGGACAAAAGTTAGTATTAGTATGATTTGTACGATTTTAAAAAGCAGATGTCAGAATAAATCTAGAGGGCGAGGAGAACTTCGTGTTGTGCATATAATTTGCCATCATAAATCGTTCCACTTTATGACATACTTAAGCATCGTCTCAATCATCTAACTAAGCTGAAGAATGGATTTTATATCCGTTCTTTTTTTGTTTTCATATAAATTGACGGCAAACCGATTTAATTACGCGGACGTTGAAAATATGAACACACTTTCTTATTTGCATAAGGACAATACTGATCCTCGTCAACCTTTGATAGAGCTCTCTGTGTAGAAAAGTTGCTACTTGTGTATGTATGTATGTCGTTCAGAACACTAACAAACAAGTACCATAGTATAATATTAGAAACGTAGTGTTTACAAGGATAAGGAATATGGATATACACTATGCAACAGATTAACTTGTTTGTTATATAAATACCAATTTATAAGTTGCGAGCAATAAGTCACTCAAATATGAATGCAAGAATTGGTTAACTGTTTACCAATTTAACCATCTAAGATATAAGTTATGTCAGTAACTAACTAATCTTAATTATTTTACTGAGTCGAATAGAACAAAATTGCGTTTAGGGCTTGGTTTCAAAATCGCTTGTTAAAACTAGACATATTTAGATTTATTAGAAGTGCAAACAACATTCTCAACAGGTTTGAGGAAACGTGACTAGGCGTAGGAATATTAATAGTCCAAGATCCCAGTTAGCCCAGATATACGTCATTTTGGAAATTTTTAGGATCGGTAGTCTGACATATACTCAACAAGGAATGGATACTTCCGGGCCGTTTTACAGTTAGCAAGTATAAAAGGTGAAAAAAAAACCATGCCAATTTACGTCATTTTAGGAAGCCTGAATTTTATATAAGTATAACTTTCAAAATATTTTCCAATAGGACTGACAAATCTGAGGGTCCAAAAACCATTCCAGACTCGTTTAAAGTTTATAGGAACTAACACCTCTGCTATATTTATTTTGATTTGTCTGGCTCATTGGAAAACATATAAAATATATAATATATAAAATTCAGGCTTCCTGAAAATACGTAAGTTAGCATGTTTTTTTTTTCAACTTTAACCATTCCTTTTTAAGTTTATGTTACACTACCAATTCTAAAAATCATCATTCATCAAATCATCCATATCATCCTTCCTAAAATGACGTAACTCTTCACAGGTAGTAAATAAAAGGTTGAGGCTAAATTTAAATTACAATTATTTTTTATAAAGGTTTATATGTAGTCAATAAAGTTGATCGTCAAGTACTTAGAATGCATACCTCTATCTAATACAAAATCATACTTGTTGTGTTTGTGAAGCGAATGTACAAAACATATTGTACATCTACTTCGGTTCTCGCAAGAGCAAGTATGGTTCTAGGAGTAAGTTTTCCGTCAGATCGGACAAAAGTAGGTATAGGATGAGTAATACAACGCACACATACACTCTCGGACGCACTCTTATCAATAAATATGGACCTAGTGGGTTTATTCCAGTAAGAAAAAACCTACGTGAGCGTACGGAGCGATGACTAAGTTTTAAATAAAACGATTGCTATAAATTAACTGACAGGCGTTTTAGTGATGATTTCTATGTAAAACATTAACAACACAACACAACGTGCCGGCCTTGGAAGTCACCGCTTTAAAATAGAAGACATACGTTCTCGTACTCATCGCTTCGGTGCTTCCTTCCTGTGCCGAGCGGTCAAAACCTGGAACTCACTACCAGCGCACGTGTTTCCTTCCCACTATGATCCCGGGTCCTTTAAGCGGGGCGTGAAAAAGCATCTCACCAGGCCGCCATAGTGTGGGTCACCATGCTGAATTGTTCTTTTTCGCATTGAGGATGGTGACCACTACTCTTGGATTCTGCTCATGCTTTCCATCAGGCAGGGCAGAGTCATTTTGGCAGCTTATATATAAAAAAAAAGCTTTTCTAATCGGTTTTTATTTTATTCATTTTTTTTTTCTAAAATAAATATAGCCTAACTTACTTCTTATAACATCAGCTATCTGCTGGTCAAAGTTCCCTCAAAATCAGTCCTACCATACCAGACAGACAGACCAGACATTATTCGGAACAAACAGGCAAACAGCCAGCCAAAATTTTAATAATTAAATCATCTGTATATAGTGAAAAGCTGTTAACTTAAAGTTAAAACCAAGTACCGGTTCTGCCCTGAAGCACGTAAATAAATAAATTAAGATTTTGGACATTTAACACACAACGTCATCTAGTCCCAAGCTAAATAGAGCTTATGTTATGGGTACTAGACAACTGATTTAAATACATATTGTACTTTTTTTGTAAATACATACTTATTATTTACAAATAGAACATACATTACATAGAAAACACACTAACTCTGAAACAAATACTTGCAGATCATACAAACATTTGGTCCGACCAGGGAATCGAACCCGAGACCTCAAGCTCAGGAGTCGCATAAGCTACCACTGGGCCACCGAGGCAGTCAAATCATATTTTTCTAGCGCCTGCATAACGTAATGTAGCAGGTAATTGCTAAAAAAACATTTTTTAATTTTTATTTAAAAATAGACCTATTGCTAAAAAAATCTAGTTACCTATTTAAAAGTATTTTTCAAATGAGGTACTTTAGCTTGTTAACCAAAGATCAGCTAGTTCAGGTGTGTATGTCTTTCAATATTTACATATATCTCTTAACAAAGTAAATAAAAAAGTATAATAATTTATCACACATTCATAGGTGACATAATATAAGTATATTTACTCATAAGTTTATGAACTAAGATATACGACATCTCTATTGTGTACATTTTGTACCCGGAGAACATGTAAAGCGATCGGTCCCGGTTGTCATAAACATCTAAAGCAATTATTATTAGGAAGTCAAATTGTTCAACCTTCAGATTCAGTCATTTCGTCTTCAGGAGGGTTGCGGAGGTTCGATACCAGTAGCTCCATGTAAAAAATGAAATTCAGCTAAAACTGGAAGAAGAATGTTGTGTAGGTATGTACATATGTATATGAAATAAAGTCGTGTAATTTACACAATTTATAACTCAAGAACGGCTGAACCGATTTGGCTGAAAATTGGTGGGGAGGTAGCTTAGAACAAGGAGAAGGATAGGATGCTTTCTACATATTTTAGCTTATTGTTGTTGTACCGCGGGGTTCAGATAGTTTAAAATAGAGACAGAGAAAGAGAGAGAGAGAGAGAGTGAGAGAGTGAGAGAGAGAGAGAAAGAGAGAGAGAAAGAGAGAGATAAAAATAAAATGCGAATAATTTTAACTCATTTGTTTTATTAACAAATATATTGAAAAATATACCTACAAAAATTGTACTTGTTATTATATACACACACATACATACATAAATATATGTGTTACCGGCAATCTGTATCATTCAGGTATTTTAGACAATACTTAGGCAATGTATAGAATACCTGGGGCGTCCAGGCAAAATATGTCCATTGACAATAGTATTCGTATTATTTCATACATTATTATTGAAATATTACGAATATTATTGTCCACTACATATTTTGCCTAGGTATCCTTTACAATTCCTATGCACAGAATACCTACTGATCTACCTTGAATGTATAAGAATGTACTTATTAATTTTATGTATCTAACTTACTTGCCTATAAAATGACAAACAAAGGGAATTTGTTCTGTTTGCTTTAAATCAACTTTGTTCAGAATCATCTCGGTTCAGGTTAAGTTAGAACAGTGACCACTCACAGATCCCCTGTGTTGTTGTTGAATTTTGTTGTCTTCCGAATTATTCTAGAATACCTAGGCAAAGTATAAAATAAATAATATTTCACACATTACCTACACGTTTTAGGTATTGTAATCATTGCCTAGGTATTGTATAGAATACCGGATTATACAGATTGCCGGTAACACACACACATATTATTTAAACAACGCGAATAAGTATAATATTATATGATCGTATTATCGGTGTCAACATAATCGCCAAAATTTTCACGAAAAGTAATATTTCAGCACAATCTACTACACTTTTTAGTTAATTTATTAATGTTTTTAATATGACTAGCGATATTCAATGTCAGGTGTAGCTCCTTTATGAAAATCCTTTCGTACTAAGTTTTTTTACCGAATTCTTCGCCCTCTTCTATTGTGGTCATTAATGGGTAATTTTTAGTTTCTGGTAAAAGAAACGCTACAAGGAAACCAATTGTTGGCGGTATAGCAAATCCAATAGGCGGTAGTATGTGACTTATGTCGCCTAATTGTATTACTAATGGAGCTATCATAGATCCAAATCGAGCTGAACCAGAACAAAATCCGATTGCAGCGTTTCTGACGACAGTCGGAAATAACTCCGAACAATATAAATACACAATTATGAAGACAATAAATGCAGTTAAGTTGCCAACTACAGTTGGAACACCTTCAGGTAGGATCGCTAACAAATAGCGCAGGCGGCTTGGAATACTATAAGCATAGTTTTGCGTTTCATTGTGTTAATAAGAAGTACTGATATAAATGTTCCAAACGTAACGAACGCTGCACTGATGGCAACATTAATGAAAATATTTCCAGTCAAAAAACTTATGCATTGTGAAATGCCGTAAAAACAGTAACTGCAAGAAAGCCAGTTAAATGCCATACATAAAATATTTTTCCTTAAATTTGGTGTCTTAAAAAGATCAAATAGAGTCCCTTTCTTTAAATGATGCCTTTCTAATTCTGCCTGGTTCCTCATTAAATCAGTTCGAATAGAGGTCGTTGGAAGCTTGTTTCTGTAACAAAATGTACAAGTAATTATTTCATGGATCTCTAAAATTTAAATAGAAGTTTGGATTGGTTTGATTTACACAAATATGTTAGCTGACAAAAAAGTCTCAAACGAAAAACAAATCACTTTTTTTCTGCGTGGTCTCTCGAATTTTAGTTTCTCGTTTTAGTCTCTCGGAAGATTTTCCTCAAAGGAAATCTCCGTTCCCATAAGGCAAACGGAGAAAAGTACCTCGATTTTTTCAAACAAATAATCAATCCCACTGGTAATTGGAATTATAGATTTATTACATTTTCACTTAATTAAAATGATCGACATAAAAAATAACGCCACATCATCCAACAACCCAATGGATGATTTCTACTGTACGTAAATGTTAAAATAAGAGAAGGCGTAGGCACCGTTATCGTTTTTTAAAACTACATAATTTGTCTAGCAGGGTAGATTACAACATCAGTTACACTAGCATCTATTATAATACAATACTAATAGTACTAGTACTTACACTTTCGCAACTCTCTCGCATAATTTAATCGCTTCTTCTGTTCTTCTCATAGCTAACAACCAACGCGGTGATTCAGGCAATAAGCAAAAGTAACAAAACAATACAACGACTGGTGCTGATATTGCCAATTGTAAATTAGAATAATTTCGTAAATAATATCCAAATGCAGGTAAACTCAAATGTCCTAAGTTAAATGGGAAGTGATAGAGAGCTGATAAGGGTGGTCTATACTTTGTACCACAAAATTCCATAACTTCAACAAATCCAATAACCATTGTTCCTCCGACTGTCATTCCAACTATAAATCGAAATAAGTTAAAGAGTATGAATGATTCCACAAAAGCAATTAATATGCCGAATATCGTCTGAAGTACGACTGCGAATATAAAGGCCATCTCCGTCCCCATCTGAAAAGCATCTTATTCTAATAAATATATATATTAAATAATCAATTATAGTAAATTAAAAATTTTTAATCAATAAAATTTACTTCACTGCTGGACAAAGGCTCCCTAGAAAGTTAATTGGCCTACTAAACCACGCTAGCCAAACGAATTGGTACAGGAGCTATAGGGCTTGTTACATTTTTTTTTAACTTCTAACATATGACACAAAATGGCATCTAGTCCAAACTAAGCAAAGCTTGTACTACGGGTACTAGACAACACATATATACTTTTATGTTTATATTAGCAAACATTTGCAGATCTTAAAATCATTTAGTGTGATTTAGGAATCGAGAAAAGACCTCAGCAGCAGCATACGCTAGATCTACACTACCGAGGCAGTTTTTGCAATTGTTGTGTGCAGTTCACTCTCTTGGTCGGTTATTACGCCACCCACGGGATGTATTGGGATAGCGGCACTCATTATTATTTTTACGTCCCTACACGGATATCTTTCACCTTCATTAACAGCCTCTATTAGTCTACTATTGTACATAGGCCTATCCGTGGAAAGGAAGATATCTTTGTCAGATCTTGACCGTGTCACCAGAGCCTTTATTGTGAATCTATTTAAACCTCATTTATTAAAATTAGGTTTAGGTAGGTAGTTTAGGTGCGACGGTAAAATAAACAAACATAAATAGGCGGAAAAAGCTATCACCCTTCTTTTTGGCGTTGGCGTATTCGGGTCAAAAGAACGTTATTTTCAAGTGATGACTTTACATCGCTTAATAGAAAATAACGAGGTTGTAATTACCAGAAAATCTTAGAAGAATATTTAAAACAGTAAATAATGATCGGGTAGTTGCCTCTCAATAGATTAGTGCGGTCGTTGCGTCAACCAAACAAACATTCTAAAAAATTCACATGGATTGGATACGAACGCGGCATAGAGCAAGACAGACCGGCGAATCGAAGAGGAGTAGCCATAGCTTCTTTTCTCATTACTAACAGTCTATCATTTTTTGCAAGGGAAATCTTCAAGCATGCCACATCTTAGACTCACATACACTTATTAAAATAATCGCTTGTCACTACGAATCCACACATAGTATTTAAAACAAAACGTTCACAATTTCACACACACATGAACACATACTGTGTCATGATATTTTGAAACGTAGGCCCATTTGGGTTTATGCAGGCTTTGACAGAGGGGAATGCTTACCTAAGTATGTTTTTGGTCGGTTTGTGTGCACGAGGTTTCAATGTTTTATATTTATTTATATTTATTGATCTGTTTCTATAGTGAATAAGACGGTCGTGTCCTGATGTGGACCTTCTTACGTAAATACTTTCGTCCACATCAGGTCACGACCGTCTTCGTAGTAACCTGTATAGGTTAGGATCTATAAGTGGGTCTACCGTGGGAAAGCTACGCTTCGGCATAAATGGGCCGGCTCGTCCGGAGTGATACCAGATCTTCACAGAAAACCGGTGTGAAACAGCGCTTGCACTGTGTTTCACCGAGTGAGTGAGAATACCGGAGGCCTATAAAGTTTATTAATCTATTTAATTAGGAATCTTTCGTGAATGGTAAATTACCTATCGGAAGCCATGCCGAAAAGTATACTGCCAATGAGTACACCACTTTGAAATACAGTCTGTGTTAATTTGCTATAACCGCCTCTTTCACATATATATATAATATATATAATTTCCATTTCATGGTTATAGTATACTGGAATACTGATTTATCGAATTCTGGATTATCACAGGGGCATTTATTGGCTTCTCCATTACAGACATATAAAACTTTTGGCGCAAGGAATATTATAGCCATTTGATGCCATGCCATTGGAATTTTGGACGCAAATATTAACATACATAACCAGAACTGATATTTTCCAAAGCCACCAATTGATATTTATAAGTAATCAACTTGTTGAGAGCCACTACCTGGAAAATAGAATCACTGCTTCAGATAACTTAGAAAACCACAAAATCTATCCATTTTAAAGTATTGAAAAAGAAAATTTAAACCAAAACAGTTCTTCTTCTTCTTTTGATGAATGGCAATCAGCCGGATCAGCTATTTCTGCCAATGTCAAGTATTTCAAGTCTTCAATTCTAAGTCTTCGAGTCTTCAAGTCTTCGTCGTGATGGAATTAATGATAAAAAATATAAAAAATGTGGATGACATGAAATGGGGACCGTCTTTCGCAAAAACAAAAAACGATCTCCAACCAAAACAGTTGTTTTATCTTCAAATGTGAATATACGTTCAGTGTGTCACAGAGTATATTAAGTGATCAAGATATCCAATTTTGTTTAATTCTGTCATTCTGATCTAAGGTTGTATTTTTAAGCTACGAATTTTCGCAGTGACCCACGTGTTCACTGTATGTTAACCGTATTCTTATAATTTATTCATTTTGTTTTGAATATTTTATCAATACCAAAGTATACTAAAACATAAAATTCATATTTGCCGTTCACGTATGTTATGGTTTGGTCATGGCTTTGAATTTAGCGACTCGTGACCTGCCGTTTTAGGAGCAGCGGCCAAGGAGAATGTATTTAGTTTTGAGAGTAGGCTCAAATTAGTCAAGTCGTTTTCAACATTGTCTCTACTTGAAAAGATACAATAACAACCGCGGGTAACGGCGCGGGGCGAAGCTAGTCTAAGATTAAAGTAGCCTAAGTTACTCCTTATGTAATCAACTATATGCCCGTGGAAGTCCCTTAAGAATCGGTCCACCCCTCCAGAGCAAAACACTAGCCGCGCCCTGCAGTGTTACTCGCAGTTTTGGTTGTACCTTGTTTATCCCATAGTAGTATAACTCTTTTTTTTATTGGAAATAAAAGTAATCTAAGTTACTTCTTATAACATCAGCTGCCCATGATAGTCCTGTAAAAATCGGTCTTGGCATTACAGTCATTAAGGGGAACAGACAGACAGATAAAAAAATTAAAAATTAGCGTTTGATGTACCTACAAAACCACCGTTCAAGTACCTACTTTCAAAGTCATTTAATGAAAAGCTGTCAATTTGAAATTACAAATAGACGCTTTATTTTATTTGTTTGTTTGGAATTAATGGTATTTATATAATGAAAGCATTTTTAGTAGACATTTCGTAAAATATTTATAACACACGAATAAATAAAGGTGGTAAGATGTCTTGCATAGTGCCTGTCACTTTATGTATAGCAACCTGTAGATTTGTGTTGCATGAAATAATAAATACTGATGCCAACAATGCATAAGAAATTAAACCCTACTTTATAATTATAAATGCAACTGTAGCTCTGAGTGAACAATAAAGGTTATATTTTACCCGGCCATGGCAGAAGCCAAAAAAAAGGGTAATAGTTTTGCTATCTGTGTATATATGTCACAGCCAAAGTAATAAATCCGGATTCTATATATACTATCCAGCTATTATTTATAAAGTCTACTCAATTTAGAAAAAGTGATAAATGACACAGAATTAATCACATTAACTAGTAATTTTATTAAATATCTTAGAAGACTTGCATAAAGTAATAAAAAAAGTAGGTACAGATAAAGGTTGTAAAATTGTTATGTGTATTATAATAACTATAATAACATTGTCGTAGATATTTTTTTTACAAGTTAGGTTAGATAAGGTATTTTTTTTATTAAAAAATTGTTAACCTCTTGCATGACAAGTCTTTATTGTGCGTTTTTACTTATATTTCAGCCTCAACCTTAGCGCCCCAAATACAGGGCATTCAAAAATAAGGTGCAGGAACGTCTCCTTCCTGGGCTGGTTCAGTCAGTTGAACCGTATTTATTACTTTAGCTAACTTTGGTCCGCTATTATGAATAATATCCGGTCAAAGTGATTAATTTATTACATTGTCTAGACTATTTTGTTATTATATATAATGAACAGTTATTATGTATAATAGTTATTTAATCTCCATGACTGTAACATATATATTTGTATGTTTCACCGTAGCGCCTAAACTAATGAACCGATTTTAATGAATTTTTCACTTAAAATATCAACGTTGTTTGTAATGTAGTTGGGTTATAGTATTTTTGACTTCTTCTGGTTAACCAATTTACCTATAAGTCACGTGCTGCCTCGTTGGTCTAGCGGTTGAAGTATGCGGCTGCCAATCAAGAGATCTCGGATTTAAATCCCGGGTCGGGCTAAAAGGGTTAGTGAGTTTTTCTGATTATATAAATACTTAATAACAGCTCGGAATTTGGAAGTTGGGGTCTGACCCCCCGTACCTCGGAGAGCACGTAAAACTGTCGGTCCTGCGTCTGATCTCTCCCTGGTCGTGTCGGTTAACCATCCCGTCGGATTATGAGAGTGAGGGAACAGAGAATGAACCTGTGTTTGCGCACACACTTGTGCACTATAATATCTCCTGCGTAGTTGGCTTGTCTCCGTTAAGACTGGCCGCTGTGGCCGTAATCGGATAGGAGAACATCAAGTCGCGTGCAAAAGAAATAAAATAAAATGTAATGATCTGAATAACCATGTCTCATGTTTGACCATGTCTCCTTTCGTATCTTGTGTCGCTAAACCTGGGTTTATATTATCATTCGTCCTTCCATCCAAGTTTAGGGATTTTGTCGTAGAGGCTTCCGAGGATGCAGTGTTTAGTGATAGTACTATTACTACAGAAAAAATAATTCCCACCAGAATCTGTAGAGCAATGAATTTTATTAAAAACAATGATTTTTTTAGGTTTTAAAAATGTTAATATCTAATAGAAGGTGTTATGAATAATAAAATCCTTATCCATTTGAAAAGATCACACTGGATGAACTCAATATTTTTTTGGATATTAAAAAAAGATATAATTAGACATGGAAGGATATAGAATAAATGCAGAAAGCTAAATTTATCAAGTTCTTTACAAATTTAAGACATACATGTCTACTACTATCGCGACTGATCTACACAAGGCATACTAGGTACTTTTATTACACTGTCATAATATGAACTCGTAAATTTATATAATGACAGTTTACAATAAATATAAATATAACAGAAATTTAAAATATTAAGAAATAAAGTCAAGCCACCACTAGTTAAATTAATTTTCAAGTACTTACATTTGCCATATTGATATACTTCACGAACTTTATGTATCATAGGTTTGTATTATGGATTGACTTGTTGTCGTTTGTGCCAGTTATGAACGAAGCCGTGATATTTATAGTCCTTAAGTTCTAATCTCTCTTGTTCCTCTGTTACTTAATAGGGACTAATCGGGACACATTAACTAATGCTTATTGCAATTTATGAGACAGATTCATCCTTATGATTTAAAATCGATCAATTACTAGGTATACAGAGATATCTTTAACCATTCTATTTTACAGACAACTTTACAATTTCTTAACTTGATTTTGGTATGGTTCTTATATCTACAATCATTGTTCCTACTAAAGAATGAAATATGCTATTAATAAAAGTCTCGCAGCGCACTCCAAATAATAACTTTTACAGAATTAAATTTTTTTACTGGTTTGAAAAATTTAAACCTTCAGTAACGTTTTTGCAATATTTCTAGACGTTTTTTGCCGCTCTAATATTTATAGCTTATGTCATAGATAATATATCGTGACCTAAAAATAGACGATAAATAAGTTTCATTAAGAAATATAAATATACATCATCACATCATTACTAGAATGTAATAGTCCACTGCTGGACATAGGCCTGTGTTAAGAAAGAAGGATTTGGACCTACTATACTACACTGGCCAAGTTGGATGGTATAGGGCCAACTTTTCCTTGTACCGGTTCGGGCCCAGATGAAATATCTGGGCTTGATCCTCGACAGTAGGTGGCTCTTCGACAAGCACTTCCGACAGCTTTCTCAGAAGCTGGTCAACGCTACCTCCGCCCTCGGGCGACTACTGCCCAATTTGGATTGAGGCAGTGTCGCAACGAGAAGCCTCTTCACGGGGGTTGTCCCGTCAATGGCGCTATACACCGTGTCGACCGAGGCGGCGTACCCCTTGGCCGGGACACCCTCATGTGATTTGGAGGCGGAAGTGCTCGCCGAAAATTATCGGCAAGTGGCTGAATACCGGGCAGAGAGCGGTTATCGCCCTTGGCCCGAAGAGGTACACGAGTGGCGTGAAGCCACCTGTCGAGCCACGATGGCTCGTTGGTCGTCCCGGCTGGAGGATCCGCATGCTGGCTTGGCCATTTCGCGTGTGCCGTACGTCGCCTAAATTAAGATTTTTTTAACAGCAGATGGTGCCCGCTTCCGTGCGTGCAGGCGCTAGGAGGGGTCCGGATGGCGTAAGAAAGCGGTTCCCAGATCACTCCCGTCTCAGGTGCAGAGTGGCACACCGTGTGTTTTTAGTTTTTCCTTTTCTTTGCAATCATGTTGTCATGCATAATTTGTTCCTTTCGTTTTTTCCGTCACTACATGAAATTACATTACAATTCACTTACATACAAATACACATATTGCCAAACATAAAAATGTAGGCGCTACTCAACAAAATCATTGTTATTTTAAAAGGTCGGATTGAGGAAAGATATTGCTATATTATTGATAATGATATTGATTATTATATCCCACTGCTGGGCTCGGGTCTCCTCTCAGGAAAGGGTTAAGGCCATACGTCCCCACGCTGGTCGAGTAAGGGTTGGTGACCGGCAAAGATAACGTTGTGGCTACGTAGGTAAACTTGTCGTTGGATGTTTTTAATCCGTCTAAATGCCTCCAACTAAGCTTCACGACTAAGACCTATGATAGCAACCGGGACAGACTACTTAACGTGACCTCCTAATCACGGAGCCGCTCATGGTATCATGCCACCAGCGGTCACCCATCCAGGTAATGACCGCGCCGTCGTGGCTTGCCTTTGTTGACCGAATGCAACTGGGCTATGAGCGCCTATCCAAAAAAGAGATATTGCTTTTGACTAACTCTTATCATTTAGTAGGATTGGATAATAGACACTCTAAACACATATGTTTTACAAAACTTTGACGAGCATCTATTCTATCTAATCCAGTGATGGAATACGGGCTTTCCTTAGATAGGAGGTTTTGGCCAACTATATCACGCTGGCCAGGCCAAGCTTGTAATTAATAGATCAAAATATTCGTGTTACTTCAGCTTTCTTACGAACCAATATAACAGCAGTACGGATTTTTTAGTGAACCAGATTTGCAGCATACAGCCCTTGCACTGGGGTATGGTCATCGTCATCATCATCATCCACAAGTGGACATAGATATTTTCGGTATACTCTGCTATCGGTACGTTTTCCCCTTAATCTAAAGTTGGACGCAAAGAGTTTGCTTAGAAGATAGGAAAAGACTTCTCTTGCCAATCCTCCTGATGTGATCCGATTTTAGCCTTGGTATGTCTCAATTGCATATTATTAAAAAAATTGATAAGAAAAATCAATATAAAGTTTTGGGCTACTGGGTACTTACAACATAGATTAGAATTTTATTAGAGTAGTATAAGACCTTAACTGTACTGTTAACATAATTTTTAAATCCATTTGTTAAGAAAGGTTTTTCTAACTAATGCTTTAATCTTTTATTTATCTTTCATTTTACCCGACTACGGCGAAGCCAAAAGAAAGAGTAATATTTTTTGACAGTCCATGTACCTATGTTCCACCGTAGCATCTAAACTACTAAATCGATTTTAAAGAATGAGGAGTCAATAGATTCGTAATAATAGACTGGATGACGTAGGCAATATAAATTTTATCAAAACTTTTTTAAACTTTTTTCTTGTGAATTTTTAAGTGTAAACTCATAAGTAGTAATAGGCTTGACCCATGTTACGTGTCTGGAATAGATGGACCGATTTTGACGGGACTTTCATTGGCAAATAGCCAATGATTTAAGAAATAACTAAGACTACTTTCATAGCTGCGGCCCGCGGTGTTACTCGCAGTTATTAATGTAAAGGTATAACAACAGCCGCGGGCAACACCAGGTAGCAGTTGAGACTAATTCAAACGTCTAAGCGGTAACGTGCATAAACGTGTTAAGTATTTATTTAAAGTGAAGCTAAATGATTAAAAAAGTTTTTGTCTCTGCACTTCTTCCTCGACTATGGTTGCGAAAACAATATGTTGTGTGTGTTCATTAAATTACTAAAATAAAGTAAAATAGATATCAAATGAAGTGTTCAACGGTCTTTGATCACAAAAGAATTTAATCGCTACAAATAGAAGTAGCAAAAACTAATGATGTAAATATGTCTCACTGTAATGTTATTCAATACTTTTACGATCATTATGATTAACCAATACGATCGTTATCAAAACCTATGCTTGCTATAAAAAAAAATTATACTATACCTATCTTATTTTACTTATCTGATGACGCTTGACTGAATTTGTCGTAAACTGAATACTTACCTGACTTAAACCGATAACTATTCTATCGTTCTAACTAGTTTAGTGTTTGATGTAATTATGCGACCGATATTATTTACTACATACTTCTGTAAATGTTTAAACAGAACTGTACAAGGAGTCGGTCGATGAAATGACAACCTATTTCGAAACTCACGAAATTGACAAATATAAACGCTCATGCGCATTTATGTTTGTGCCGCCCCAATTTACATAGGCCAAAAATGATAGTTTAAAAAACTAAAAATAAATACTTTTATACGAGCCGAACTAAGAAGAAGAAAATAATATTGTACAAGTTCTAAAAGAAAAAAAATCGTTAAATGCGTCGGGATACTAGATGTCAATCGTTGTAAATATTTTATTGATAAACTAGCAATCCGCAAATAATATAGCCTATACGCTGAGCCGTGCGCTTTTTTTCCGATGTCTTGAACGAAAATCGTTATGTTTTAAAAAAATATGCTCATATGGTTTTCGTATATTGTTTGTTAAATACAAACAATAAACGAAAACCTTCCTCAAGTTAATAAGTCAAATCTGTGCAGTAGCTTTTGAGTTTATCACGAAAAGACAGATTGACAGACGCGCGCAGGACTTAAATTTATAATATGTAGATAGTGATTGTTAAAATTAAAGTGGCTTCAACAATAACATTATTTTCATTTTCTTTCAGTGTTATTTTTGCTTTTTTAGTTTTTAATGCTAATAATATTAAGAATAAAAGAGTAGGTCAAAATCGAATTCAAAGCAGTCGGCAACATAGAAAAAACAAACATACAGGTGAAATCAATATGAGCGTGTTTAAAAATCGTATACTTAAACGTTGCACTCTACAAATATAATAATATCGAGGAGTATTTCTATGTACTTATGTTTTTCTTTATAGACCAAACATAAATTAACAAATAACATTTGAAATAGGTTTATGGTTAATTATAATATGTTATATTGGGACTTAATATTTTCTGGTATTGTACAATGTTATGCGGTATGTGTGTATAAAAATTCACACATCAAACAATCAACAGATAGTTTTTCACTACAAGTTTGCAGTTTCTTTCACCGGGAGTTTCATTTTATAAAGTTGTTAAATGATTGAGAGACACCATATATCGGAGATCGCGGTAATAATTTTCGGGTTAATATATAGCTTTACATCTTTCGCTCGCGGGCCGAACCGCGTGTATGTTGGTTATCGCGGTAAATAGTACCCTATGTACTTCCTCAAGAATCAAAGGATCTCCAACATAAATTTCATTCAAATCGGTTTAGCGGTTTAGCCGTGGGAGTGCCACGCTTTGGCAGGCATTGGCCGGCTCGACCGGAGTGATACCACGGCCTCAAAGAAAACCGGTGTGAAACAGCGCCTGCGTTGTGTTTCACCGACCCTTCTCCTCATCCCCCTCACCATCCCCCAAGGCCGGCAACGCAGTTGTGACGCCTCAGGTGCTACGGGTGTCCATGGGCGGCGGTAATCGCTTACCATCAGGCTATATGTCTGCTCGTTTTTCGCCTATTCCATAAAAAAAACAGATTAATTACACAACTAAGTAATAATACTTAATTACAGTTAGATAGCTAGACAGATTTACTTTCGAATTTATAATATTTGTATGGATGATATTCACAAATAATATGGCTATCATTTAGTTAAAGATTTTTGAAAATTGATTCAGTAGTTCCAGCGATTACCCTCTTTCCCTCTTTTCTACTTATACCTACATGCAAATCAAAGCTATCGCTACGGGCTACAATCTGAATAAATCAGGTTCAGGTAGTGATCTAAAATATCAGGATAAGGCGTTATTACACTTTTAGATATCTGTAGAGAAGCCTAGGGGATGTAAACGTTTTCTATGGAAGTAATTTTTTGTTCCTAGTAAAATCTTTTATGACTCAAATTACACTGATTCCTGGTGAAATAATATTATTAAACTCTACATTTAAGAGAGAAATAAAAGTTCTTTTATGTTAGAAAATATTTTTGTTGGGGGATGGTAATTTTAGTCAAAGATTGTATTATTTATTTACAAGTTCATGCGCTTGTGGACTTAATTCCCAGGGCATTCTCTAGCAGCCAACCGTAGAGGGTGTAGAGATCTGGTATGGCAGGTGCATGGAGGTTAAAGTTGTAATCACTAACAGGAATAGACGCAATTGACTTTAACTAACCGACATAAAATGCATATAAATATATACATATACACATACACATTTTTGTTTATTTATTCTCAAAATAAATTACTTTTTTATTAATGTATATTTTAATATCAAATAGTTCATTTCAATTCAGGTAAATATTTAGTTACGAATACATACTATTAATATAACAATGCATTAGCGCGACTCTGAAGATAGCCGTGATTCCTATGGCAAATTTACGTGTAAACATTTTAATTATTGGAGTATTTTAAATTTTTTACGGAATTCACTATTTTTATTTATATCTTTTTTGGGTATATAAAATGAAAAAAAAACTAACATAACAAAAGATGAGTAACAAAGATGTATACGTAACAATTGGCGGTCTTAGCGCTCACGGTGATTACTTCCCGACAACCTTAGTATGGATGTTGTGTGTTTATGATTTGAAACCGTTTCCGACTAGTAACATTCATATGAATATTCAAACAATAAATAGATTTATAAAAAAATCATACGTGTAAGTGTACATATACATATATACACATATGCATACATACATATTTACATACAAATATACATGTACAGATTTTAATATATATTATGTATAATGAAACCAAAATTATTCATAATGACAGATAATAATTCTATTCCAGGTTTTAAAAACTAAGAAGTATTTAGCTTTTCGGAAGGTCTCCGGCAAGCTGTTCCGCAGTCTTATTGCTTGTACAGTAAAAGATTTGTCGGCAAACTGAGTGGAGTGTTGTGGCATTTTTAATTTTAAATTCTCCGATGACCTCAGGTCTAGTCTAGGACTAGAATTGTGTTAGTGCTATGTCCTGGACGGAAAGATTACTGGAAAGGATTAAGGAGACAATTTTTTGAGAGAAATGTGGTCAATTGTGTGTAAATAAAACGCTCGAGGAATTTGAAGAGAAAAGACAGGACAGATATGGGACGGTAATCTGATAAGGAAGATACCATAGAAGAAAGGAATGACTTAAACCTTTTTCCAGGCATTTGGAAAAGTGTTAGCACAAGTCGTCATCATATTACGGCTGACGCAGTCGCTTCCTACGGAATTTGAAGTTATTGATATTATGCTCTTCTTCACATCACATGCAGTAAATTGACTAAAGAAGAATGAGGAACAGTTAAGAGTCAACAGAGAAGAAAGGTAATTTAGTGTCGCAGTTTTGATAGATCCCCCGTATATTGAGAAAGTTAAAATGAATTCAGGGAGTCGAGATCAACATCTTTTAAAGTACAATTAGGATGTGACTTGCCGAACCCCAACAACTTAAGAAAATTGCAGACCTTAACAGGACACATTTTATGGATATGTTGGCGCTAAGCATTCATATACATCTTATTGCAGTGATTTCTTACCCGTACAAATTTTTCCAGTTGGTTGCAGTAAGATGTCGTTTATCTGAGAGGGGTCCGGAGGGCGTAAGGAAGCGGTTCCCGGATTCCTCCCGTCTCAGGCGCAGAGTGGCACACCGTGTGGTTTTAGTCGGTTTGATTCCGACACACCACCCCGCCGCAAACCCCGGTGAGGTGAAGGCCCGAGGGGGTATCCACACAAAAAAAAGGATGTCGTTTATATTTTGATGGAGCCCTTACTTTCTTTTTTTTATCTCTTTTATATTTTCAGTAAGCCTAGGTGCGAGAAGATGTTTTGCCTTTATTTGTCGCATCGGTGCATGCTTGTCATATAAGCATATTATATTATTCGTCAAGAAGTTAATTACCATTTATTTTTCGAGAACTTAATTCGTCAAAGATATTTATGCGATGTCGTTCAATAGGACTACAAAATTATATTTCTTGAATAAAAATACAACTATCATGTTATTGGACGGTAACAGAAGCAATGCCACTGTGAGGCCTATTATCCCTATATAATCTTTTATCAGGTAAAAAGTCATCTGGCAGGTGGAGAAAGTAAGTAGGTTTAAGTGTAGCTGTTGATTTGTTATTGGACTAAATGACGCATCATACAAATTGTATCAATTGTATAGATGCTATGAGTGTGTATTTCTTACTTCAGAGCTCTGATTATTATCTGTAAAATAAATAAAATTGGAGTGTCTGTTTGTAATATTAAAATAACCGCTTTTTACTAAATGCATAAGTATGTAATTTTATACAATTATTGTTTGTTTGTCTGTTCCGGCTAATCTCTGTAACGGCTGTATCGATTTTGACGAGACTTTCACTGGTAGATAGCTGATGATATAGGAGAAGCTTAGGCTACTTTTTTTGACTAGCTTTGCCCTGTGGTGTTACCCACGATTGTTGTTGTACCGCAGGTAACGCCGCGGGGCTTTAATGGATCAAACGTCAACAGTAGGTAACTAAAGTAATTCGAGGAAAAATAATTTCTACTTTATTTTCATATTGCTGATTTTCCTGCTTTTGGTACTACTGCAATATTCCCATATTATACTGTAAGTGGGTTAAGTTATGAAATGTATACTCTTCTGTTTGGTTTTCCTTGTGTATCCAAGTTCAAGTTCAAGTTATCCAGTCGTAATGCGGAACTGAAAATAAAAGACCTAAGTGCGAAAGGAAAAAACCTCAATTAAAAACTGCTCTGATTGGTAGCACTAGCTTGGTAGTAGCGGTAAGGGTTTTTTGGTCATAAAAAATAAAGCGTAGTTGTCTCTGCATATGGTTGTATGGTATGTTGTTGGTGGTTGGTTGTCGATCCAGTTGAGGTTTAGTGAGATTATCTTCACGATATTTATGTATCTATCAACGCGACGTGGCCTCGGTTTCGATCGTACACAAACTTAATCACTTCCGATACGCCCTAAAACAGTCAGGAAATGAATTGGTCTTTCTAATGTGGTTATTAATGTGGCAACCAAAGGAAAGGATCTGCTACAAAAAAATTATTGTACTTCTCATGTTCAAAATGTCATGCTTGTCTAGGAAGCGTTTTTGGGTTATTTTTATGGTTGTCAAATTGGTTAAAATGTTTAATGTTAATGCACTCAGTTCACAGACCAGGTGGTACAATTATTTGTTCTAATTAATTGATTAAATATACATTGATGATTACAGTTATAATTATATAATATTTATAAGGCTATCTTTATTGGATGTCTAATAGATAAACACATGAACTAATTAAGTTGTGATGTAATGGATGAACAAATTAAACCTACATTTTGTTTGTTTACGTTCAGATGACGGAATTATATGATAGTATCAATTCGAAGACTAATAAATCCTCGTGCGTGATTGAATACGGGCCGTGGCAATGAGATCGGGTGGCGCGGGCGCAGCCGCCGCCGCCGGTCGCTCGGCAGCTCCGTTCGCGTCATTACACTCCTCAGTCTGATAAAGTATCAGTTCGTAGCAAGCCGGCTACGGTCGCGTTCAGTCCCTTTTTTATGTATTTTTCACGAGTTTTCGTCACTTAAATATAGTATTTGCAATTTTGTTGCCGGCATTCATTAGTAGTGTTCAATAAAAATTATATGGACAATATAAACTAGGTCAACACACTGCCTGAAATTATGAGAAAGTGCTTCAAAATGGGGTTTTTCAAAAGTAAGTATTTATACATTAAGGTTCCTTGAAATAGCAAACTTTAAAAAACTCGATACTTACAGTTAAGCTTTGATTTTAATATCAAGAAATATATAATTAATTTTAGATGCATAAAGATGAAACGTTTAGTAAACAAATTATTAAAACCACTTCGCGTATGATTTGAACCAAAGTGTTAAAAATAATTAAATTCTTTTTTATTATTATTATTCTTCTAAACCACAAAAACCCATCTAAAAATATTTATTTTACAAATGAGTTTGTTTACAACGAAGAGAACGCAATAAATGTACATGAAGGGATAGAAAATGCACAAACTCAAATCAACTTATCACGATACGTTTGTAAATATACGTTTCTGATATAAATTTATCAATCCTTTTGAGTATCACTCATTACTGTATGTGTATATGTTGAAATACGCTATATATATGTACTTTTGTATGTGTCTACAAACCTAGAATGAGTATTTCTTTGAATATATCTAAACAATACACAGTGTGAAAAAGAACTGTCCTAGAAATAAAATTCATTCATGAAATAGCGCAGCTTCCAATTCTATTCCCAATGGGAAATTTTTGTAGTATCACGAAAAATTCGCCTGTATACTCCCAAAATTATTTTGTGCTTTATTTTGTTAATGTTTCTTTAATTTATAAACAATAACAAAACTTTTTGTTAATAATATTTAACGTTACGTGGGAGATACAATGGTGGGCGTGTGAGTGGTATTAGTCCCTGAAAAAGTTATATTTTAGCGGAAATATATCAAGAGAGGTATAACACGCGAGTGTTGACCTCTGAATCGAATAATTTAAATCCAAAGCAACATAAACACGAATATCAGGTCATAAAATGATCACATGGGATTTGGCTCACAGCTCTTTTAAAGTCTTTTTGATATACCTATATATAACATATTTCATCTAGAAAATAAAAGAGTCTGAATGGCTAATAGTGCAATAAATAATATGTATGTTCAAAATAGGTAGCAACGAGTAAAGTATTCTTAGCCGGTATACAGAAACGCCAATCTGTAGAATTTTTTACACATAAGTGTTAATTCGCAACATAATAATACATATCGAATAAAATTTTTATTTGAAACTAGCTCGTCCAAAAAACTTCATACCGCGATTGTATGCGTGAATGTTTTATTAATTTCCAAAAACTTGTTTTATTATTCATGCCTAGGTTTGCTTGACATGGCTGCCAGTTTTCTTTTTATTTACCTCTATATAAACCTTCTCCTGACAATAACAAACACATAAAAAATAATTATTCAATTTGGTGGAGCCAATCGGAAAATAAGCACGTACATCAATTTCGGTGATTCATTTTTGTTTATTTAGATTATTATTTTGTCTCGTTAGTGCTGTGATTAATGAAATAGTTGAAAGCCTCTGCTAATACCTTCCTGTTAAGTTTTCTTTAAAAAGTAACCGTTAATAAAGTTCTAAATTGGGACCAGCAATTTAAAGAGGTTTTCATTTATCCAGTTTTCCAATTAGGCAGATGTAGAATTTTAGTTGTTTCATTTACAGAGACCCCCCTCGCTTATAAAGGTCGAAATTTACTGTTGGTTGAAATGTCAATAAGTGCGACCAAGTGCTAGTCGGACTCGTGCACCGAGGGTTCCGTACAAACATGTACAAAGAAAATATGCGTAAACCGGTAGTTATGTGTAACTAAAATTTATAGTTTTCGAAATGTTCCTTTCCTTTATCTGTATTATAAGTTGTTTCTTCGTACCAAATATCAAGATTCTGAGTGCACGGGAGGTACTTTGTAGGTTTTGATTCTCTTAAAATCAAAAATTTGCAGCATAAACGACGTATTATATGATGTAACTAAGAATTTATCCTATACTTGTGCTCTAAAACGCTACCTCGTACCAAATTTCAGTATTTTGAGTTCACGGGAAGTACCCTGTAGGTTTTGATTCCCTTGAGAGTGTCGAAAATTTGCAGCATAAGTGGCTGTATCTTTTGATTGCGTTGGCTTAGAAGTTTAATTATTTCACAACTCTAAGGAACAGTAGGCTTGAGTTGTGATATGAATTTCAGCTTTATACCTCTACGCGTTCATGAGAAAAAGGTTCTTAAGAGACAGACAGACGGACAACAAAGTGAGCCTGTAAGGGTTTCCTGTTTTCCTTTTCAGGTACGGAACCCTAAATATGGGTTTTTTTAGTTGTTACGATTTAAGTCTACGTATTAATTTATTATAGAAACAAAGGACGTGCGAAACGCTTTGTGTGATCCATAAATTGTTATTCTAAGTCTGGGTGTACTTTGTCTCCGTTTAATGTATGTTTGTAAAGATCCCCGTGACACAGGAATGTATATTCCTAATGCGGGAGTTGAAAAAAAAAAAATATATGTTAACTTTGAAACTAGATGGTCTCAGGTATTGTCACCGCTACAAAATAAAACGAAAACAATGTAAACTGGTCTATTTTTATTTACTTATCTGAGAAAAAGTTCTTCAAAGTGACGTGTCTGATAGAAATATATTCATCATTTCAATACGGATTTAGATGCTAGCAATAGAAGTAAATTATTCTTACATTTTACTCTTATTTCTTAGGCAGACCTTAATCTCAACTTTTAGCTCTTTGTGCATTTAAGTTCTTAAACGTGTCGTTTCTTTTTCGAAATAGGTAATATAATCCTTCCAAAAGGTAAAGCTTAACCATTAAAAGGAAACATTAAAATTTATTTTGGAATGACATAAGAGACACGAAAACAAGAATATTATTGGTAGCCGGTTTTTGGACCTGATCTTTGAAAGTCAGATAAAAATTACATTTTTCGGCAAGCAAAAAATCAAAAGACATCGGTATGTCTTTTATTCTAATTGTGTTAGTTTGAATATTTTATCAACTATGTCTATACTAAATAGTTTATGTACAATCTTTGTATATAAATGTCTGCATTGTAGATTGTGTTCAATATGCAATGCACATTTAAATATAAAATACATAAAGATATTGTATGATAAAAATAACTTCACGTGTATCGAATGGTTCAAAAATCATTTACATTTTATACAAAACGTCATCAAATTTTAGTTATACAAGTCAAGAAAATTCTCTATACTTTGTTAGACAAATTTTGAGAACGAAGGAATACGAACTTTAACATTATATGCGTTATTTACATAAAACGGAAATACATTAAAAATAACATTAACATATATGTATAGATATACAGCAAGACTGAAACGAAAGTTTAATTTTATAACTGCTTTTTGTTTATGTTACAATATGAATCTCGACAATCAGAAAATCTCCACTTCTTATATATCATATATATAAGTATATTAATATCGATAAAAATTAAAATCGACTGGGCTTAAATAAGGCATGGTTTTGATTGAATAGATGTTAATATTAATTTAATAAACGTCTCTGGAAATTGAGAAACAATAGCTAAGTAGATAAAGTTTACAATAATATTAAAAGTATAACAATAATATTATATAATAGTCATCTACTAAAATAGTATTGTAAGTATGTATAAAAATATATGCATTTGAAACAGGAATGTACCCTACGTAGTTGGTAAGCATTTCAATCTATTCGGTCGAGCGGGTGCGTTGATCACAGCGCTCGGGGCAATCAGAGCGACTCATGCATCGTCGCAATTCCACAATATGCGTCCAGTACCTCTATAAAAGAACTCTTGCACTCTTACTACGTTTTGTTAGTAAACATCGATATCATCCTCGAAACCAGTGATATGATTCTAAGGTATACCGCCAACAACCAAAACATTTACATTTTTGCACATAGAATTAAGTGGTATTAAAATGCATTTCCATTTTACTTTTTATATTATTTACTAAATACGTCGTATTATTTCCGTTTTCACAAAGTTTCTGTTGCTGTTATATACGAAATTTTGTTTTAATGCCGCTAAATTTAACATGATTACCCCAGAGACAACGAAGCAATCTCCTCTTTTAATATATTCAGTCTCTTTCTTCATCAATACTGAGGAGACACACTAAAATAATTAAATAGATGTTCTGAATAGATAACAATTTTAACCTTTTCCAAATCCGTTATGCAATTTAAGTAAGTATTAAACAAATAACTCTTACTTGTGAAAACAGTCAACCATTTACAGCTATTATTAGTATTATTACCTAATGAAAATAACGTGATCGGCTTATCACAGTCCATTGATACATATAGGTCTCTCAAAATGCACACCGCTTAGTTCGGTCCTCGATTTCTTGCCTTCAGCTCCTGCCAGCGTTCTTGCGAAAATTAATTATCACTCCACTTGGCTTGTGGGCGTCCTAAAGTACGTTTGCCGAGACGCAATCTCCACTCAAAAACACAATTACCACAACGATTATCAGTTCTAAGGCTAATTAATATGGCGAACCGATAGCATTTGAGTTTCAAATAACAATTTACACATTTTCAAATGATAATCAAGGAATGATTTTTCCTTGTCTCTAGAAACCAGTACTAATATTATTAACGTCTTTGTCTCTTTCGAACTTGATAGCCATTTGTTTTATATTAGTGCAATTTTCTGATATGTACAGCATTAGTTTAAGTTTCGCTAGTCAACTATCCATAACCACTAATCTCGTATTTATATTGCTAAGATGAATTAAATACAGGTAAATGATATTATATATATAATAGGTTAGAATACACATAGCCATGAATATAGAGAAGGACGTAGAAAATCATGTACAACTTACATCAGAAAAAAGTTCTATGATAACACACATACATAAAAGTGTGAACTGTAAAAAAAACTCATCAATTTTCTTACAATATTCCGAGTTTGTATTGCAATCCTTATTATTATATGATGACTATTGGATGTATGCCTATATATATATATCATCGCGAGTAACAACATAGCCCTAAGCTTAAATTAGAAGAAAAGTTTGTTGAACGTATCTCAAAACACTTTGTCACATGATTCTGTGAGTTACCGTGAACATTATGTGATCACTAAGCACTAATTTAAATGATGTTAGCAATAAAAACGTTAATTGTCTTGTTTTGCTAAATATTCATTATTGTATGGCACATATAAATTAATTAGGTGTAATTGGTACAAAGTGTTCTAATTTTAAAACGCTTTTTTTTCATACCAAATATTATCATAAATAATACATCGAAATAAACGAATTTTGAGTCGTATTTACCTTTGGCTTTAAAAATCTAAGAATACCGTTTTCTTTAACATAATATCATAAATTTACAACTGAAATTAATCGTATAGCAACTCCTTAAACGAATAATCTAGAGGCAATCATAGCTATTGGTAAATAAATGGGTTGTGCTTTGAATATCTCAATTGTTCATTAAGATTTGATTTGAAACCAAAACAAGAAGATAATTCTAGAGTACTAAAGCTAAGTTTAGATTACGATGCAGTACAGGCACTCATTTTATAAAGCTATTTTCTATGTATAGCAGCGATGTCCCTAATTGCAATGTTTTATGTGTCACTATAATTAGAGTTGAATCAACACGATATCTCACATGGTTGAAGAGCTATTAGACTATTTTGATATTTTTAAAACTAAGTTGCATATGAATTTCGTTAATAGACCAATTCTTTTTTACCCGACAGCGGTGCATCCAAAAGGTAATAGTTTTGGTGGTCTAGTTTTAAACTTTTTCTGTAAAAACTGTAGTTTACGAGATTTTAACACCACTCAAAGGATGACTGGAATTGGAATGCCCTGGGCATTAAGTCCACAGATGTGGATTAGTCCAAAATAATAGTACTTTTATTTGGAACAAAATTAAGTCATAGTCATATATTTTGTTTGTATAATTGTTATGTTCTCAATACTAAATCTACTAATAGTCGAATTCTTATTGAGAATCTTTTAAACCGATTGTAAATCACTGAATAATAATGAACATATAAATACTAACAAACAAACAATGAATACATTACTTTTTATATTCTGGCCGAATCTTGTTATTTTTGATTTTCAGTAATAATAACTTAAGCGGTCAGGAATTCATAATATATATGTAAGTACATATATCTTACTGAATACCACCTACAGTAGTTTATAGTCCATAAATCTTAAAGATAACCTTGTAAAAAGGAAAAAAGACGCAATATAGGAATTAAAAATACACTAATTAACTTGAATAACCGCTAAAATTTTATAAATTATTAGTTTTTGTATTAATTTGATTTATAATTCATTTTTAATCTATTTTTTATTGTTTTCATACGTACATTACGTTCATTTTAAATTCTATCGCATTTACCGTGAATAGACAGCAGTTAAACACACTCAAGGAATACCACCTTATGTAACTTAGTTTTATGCAATAAATGTGTGTCTATGTATATACCTACGTCCTTAAGGTGCGATTAGTCGTTTACATATGCTATGCAGACACTGTCTAAACAAATAATGCTTAATATTGAAAAAGTACATAAAATTAATTTACAATAAAGAATCCAAAATAAAGCAACACAACGCTATAATCTAATACCTTTAACGAGAAATTCTTCTATATAGGTTCAACAAGTATTTATAATCTAAATCTTGGAAACGGCTCCAACAGTTTTCATGAAATTTTTTGAAATTGTACGCGTGTCGATCTCGCTAGGATTTATGTTTATAAAATTTATGAAAAGAAAATACCGGTCCCCAGGTACTATATATACCTGTGTATGTATATATATTTATTTAATGTAATTATCAATATATGGAGACTTAGATCTATATCTTCATTGGTCATGCGAATTTATTTAGAAGATTTTGTGACTCTTTAAAAATACATCTGACTTCATAGGAACTGCTTATAACCATATTTCTTAATAGTATTGGAGATATCGACATTTGAACTACTTTTGATCGACTTTTTATAATTCCTCAAAGTTTTTGCAACAAAACTCAGTTTCGCAAGTTTCGCAACGCAATTGTCAAGTCAGAACCTGCCTGGGCGTCCATATAAACGTGTAAAACTTTCATAATATTGCGACAACGAACACTTATTTAATACTTGTCAGTTGAACAGTCGTCTTTTGTTTTAAAGAACAAAACACCGAAACATTCATGTTTTTTAGTATGTAGGTACCTACACTTATCCGTTCTAGCAAAGCGTAAGAGCTGAATTATGAAATCACTAGAATAATTCGGCATCGCATTACCCACCATTTTTTTTCCTCGTGCGGAAATCCCCTCGGATACCACCTCCCGTGGCATGTTGGACGCGAACCGACTAAAACCGCACGTCGTCTGGGGTACTATCAGCCGGGGAACCAGGTGCACCCTAGAAAGGATAACCCTGGAATCCCGACGTACCTCGGGCCAAATACTATTTGTAGATGACCCCCTACTGTGTGGGAACCTCGATGTTCCCGTTACTATCCCCATCGCATTATTCACACTGATTTTAATATGACAATAAAATGACGATCATTACCATTTTTTCTATTTTTAAATATTGCCTAGCTCTAACGGCATGTAGACGCTTTATAATTCATATTTTTAGAACAAAACCATAATTTTTTTTTTATATTTAAGCTGCCAAAATGACTCTGCCCTGCCTGATGGAAAGCATGAGCAGAATCCAAGAGTGGTGGTCACCATCCTCAATGCGAAAAAGAACAATGCAGCATGGTGACCCACACTATGGCGGACTGAGGGGAAGGAGGATGGTGAGGGGGATAGGGGGCGTTGGATTGGGGTATGGGCCTCCGGTATCCTCACTCACTCGATGAAACACAGCGTAAGCGCTTTTTCACACCGGTTTTCTGTGAGGCCGTGGTATCACTCCGGTCGAGCCGGCCTATTCATGCCGAAGCGTGGCTCTCCCACGGTAAGAAGGGAATATATAATAGGGAATAGGCATGTTTTTTTTCTTAATCTGATCATTTGCGTCTCTATAACTCATCAGTTTCCTAAGTTAACTGTAACTTAGTTACTGTAGTGAAAATAATTAATTAGATTACGTATGTGTGTTTAATTTATAAACTCGTTCAAGTTTCATTAACACCAAGTTGTTTATCTACTTAGAACAATTGATCGATCTTCCATTGTTGAAATTTTTCAACTTAATTATTTGTAAGTAAAGACATATTCTTTTGAGACGTCAGTTAAACATATTGTTTTTGAACATCAAAAATATAAAACAATACCCTTTGATATTTTTGTTTAAAGCTTAACAATAGGTAGCTGAATCGTAAATGCTTAAAACGAATATTATAAATATTATGTTCCTCATTTCTATAACAAAGTTTAGTCAAAGAAACGTTGAAATTTATTGCTCAATCGAACAGTCTAAAACAGTGACGTCACAATTTTGTATTTTACATTTCTCATACAAAGTCATCGTTTTGTCAAATGATAAAAAGTAACTAATTTGACTAAGGTGTCAACTACCCACTTCACTAAATAGTCAGTTGTCTAGTCTTTTATTATTATATAATATTACTTAATATTTACTTTTATTATATAATATTTACTTTTATATTTATCTTCTCCATTATCTTGTTAGTCTAAATATAAATTAGAAACGGATATAGTAGAGATATACACCCATATCACAATCAGACAACAAAAAAGCAAAAACATAAGTTTTATAATTTCTCTTTTTCTAGTTTTAGTCGATATCTATACATCTATACAAATATATAAAATTGAATTGTTTGTTTCTAATTTCAAATAATCAGTTTTTTTTTAATTTAATATTTTTGTATAGGTACTCTACTTACACCATTTTTTTAATATTTGTTTGTCTGCTGTTCTTTGGAACGGTGGTACCGATTTTGGCAGATAGCTGATGGTATAAGGAGTTACTTAGGCAGTACTTTTATTTTAAAGTTTCTGTGCAGACTGCTTCTGTGCGTATGCGACTGCTGTGCTTAAGGTCTCGGGTTCGATTTCAACGTCGAACCCAATGTTTGTCTGTTCTGCAAATATTTGTTACTTAGTTTGGGTGTTTTCTATACATAATATAAATGTATTTACTAAAAATACTAATATATTTATTTTTATCAGTTGTCTAGTAACCACAACACAAGCTCTGCTTAGCTTGGGACTAGGTGGCGTTGTGTTAGATGTCCGAAATATTTATTTATTTGTTGTTGAAAAGTTACGTACAAAAAAAAACCTCGGGTATTAATGTTAAATAAAATTTGCTGCATAATAAACGTCGTTAAAATTCAATAATTTTCAATACTGCAATGATTATTTTAGTAGATTAATTCATTTTTTACGTTTCAATCTAATCATATAAAAGTTATATGTAGTCAGGTGGATTGAAAACATTATTTTAATATGTTATTATAGCAAGTAAAAACTTCTGTAATGACTTCCAATTGAAAATACCACAGATTTCTGAAAACTAGTTTTACCAGGATGTAAATGTAGTTACTAGCATATTTTCACGCCTTACCTTAGTAAATACTAAACAAACACTACTTTAGGCATGTAATAAATTTTTAATGATCTCTAACATTTATATAGTGATACACTTAATATTTTTATAAACCTGCAGTGCAACGTTATCTGCGTATTAATGTGAATTGCGTTTTTCCAAAACCGACATTCGAATATTAACTTGATAATAAAAGAAACATTTATCTTAACTGCTTAATTTTTTAATGCTTTTTTTTGTTTTTATTGTCCATAATAAACATAGAAACAATATAGTAAAGTGTTATATTTTAAACGTGTCGTAAAAATCTTGTCTGTTAATAAATTAAGCAAGTTATTTGCTACAAAAGCCATTATCTTGAAATTAGTCTGCTGGATATTAAGTTAACTGCCTTTTACGTGTGGAAACCCCCTCGGGCCTTCACCCCATCAGGGTTTGCAGCGGGGTGGTGTGTCGGAATCGAACCGACTAAAACCACACGGCGTGCCACTCTGCGCTTGAGACGGGAGGGATCCGGGAACCGCTTTCTTACGCCATTCGGACCCCTCCCAGCATTAGCTAACTACCTAGTTTAACCAAGTTTCAAAGTCCTAAAACACTATGCAAGCATCAGCTTTCACGGTAACTTAGCAATTTAAAACAAAACAATAATCATTACATCGCCACCTTCACTTTATGGCTTTCGATGAATTTTACTATTCGATACTCTTCCATTCATATTCATAAGTGGAAGGAAGTCAGTCTTATCCAAAAATATTAGCATAGTAGTAGTTGTCATAGGAAGCCACTAGACGAGTATCTATACAGTGACCATGAAATGAATTTTGAAGTAAAACTTCTTTACACGCTTGACTTGGGGAGTAAGCTTGTGAATGCGTGACGAAAACTATGATCGGGTGAGGCGAACGGAAGTTGAGAGGGCTATATCTCTTTGTTGTAGTTGAGGGTAAGTTAGTGAAGATAGAAAGAGAGTAACGTTTAGTATATTGAGGGATTAAGAGAGAGGTGTGTTTTCTATTTTGTCCAGAATGGTTTATCGATTACTTGGAATCATTCCAGATATTTGGATATCCCTAAAAAGCGGAGCGTGTTTGCCGTATAGTTCAATATTGTTTCACGATACAGCGGATTAACTTCGAAGCAATTTTCTAGAGCGACCATCGAGTGATTTAGTGAATTTATGTTATAAATGTGTTGTTATTAATAAATATTGTGTTATTTTTTTTGGTAAACAACCGACTACTTTTATTTCATTAATAACCGGCTCGTAACAATAATATGATATCTGACAGGCTGCCAGTCATACAAGAAACCATCTAATATCAACAGTTGAGTTGGAATTTGAGTGTGTTCTTGACCAGCTCACATACAGTCGTTTGTTTTCTAACATTCAATGTCATTTCTTATGTTTAATTTCATTATAAGTTTTCAAAGAAATAATTTAAAATAATCAGAAAGGTTATTGTAATACATACTAGTATCAAATTACATAAAACAAATAGAATATAAAATAATAAAATATTTTAAGGTTAATAAAGTTCCATGTGGAAACTATCTTATTGAAACTACTGAGTGAAAACCAAATTGTTTTAGATTGTGGGTACTTTTCTTGAATTTCCTATGTTTGTGATACCATCAGTTAATACAGGGTAAATGTTTATAAATAGGTGCTAATAACTATATATATTTAAATAAGTGTTTAAAGTTTCTATTAGATCTGACGCGTAATAAGATCTGGGTATTTTTTATTTATTTTTATGATATGCGCCTTCCAAATTAAATATTGATCAATTAAAAACCTAGAGATGTTAATTAAATTTACCTTCCTACGCGATTTTAACAATAGAAATACTGATCCAAAAAGGTTTACTAGTGTAATTCTTAAAGCGAATTAATTTTCGACTCAAAAGTGCTACTTTTAGATTTAATGTTTGTAGCCAGTTTCTCACTATATCGTTATTTTTCTTTGTCTTATTTCCTTCCCTACCCGTGGTATACCTTATAAGTTCTCTTTTAATTTTTGTACAACACGTATGAATACACGATTGAGTATGTTAGGAAAATAAATACTCCAATATCTTGCATGGGTACTTACCGGTTCCCTTATTCCCTGTACATTCTAACTGATACATTAAAATATCTATCTTGTCACATTTTGAAATATCAACAAAGATAACATTGCTCCTTATTATAAATATTTTTCTAAATCGTGTCAATAACTTGTATTTTTTATCGATGCACTTTTTTCTGTTCAAATCCAAAGTGATTTGCATTTCAAATATTGCGTGTATCCAAAACATTGCGTTTCTCGTATTTATTTATATATAGTATTTATGGCACACTATTTTTATCTTAAAGTTTCATATTTATTTGTAAGATATTAACTTATGATACTCGCGTCCATGTCAAGTAAATAATGGAGTGTAATGGAGAGTTCTAATAATAACATATATAGTTGTACACCAGATTCTACTGTTTCCTTATAAGCCGATAGAAGTTTCAAAGTACGTATTGCTACTCGTGGCACAACAAGAGTCTTCAATGACAGCAGGTAGCCGATATACCGGTCGCAATTACTTCAACACTTCACAAACAAATAAGTGACAAAGGCGACGGAAGCATACGACTTCCTTACTCACTTCCGAAGAGATTTTTTTTTAAATCAAGGTCAACTTTTGATTACTTAACCGGTAAGGTCCAGTTCAACCATCGATAGTCACATATGTCTAAATTTATCGATAAATAACGTTCATATAAATTGGTTCTTTTCATTAGATATTATTGAGAATTATAATTTACTGCTAATTATAAGCCACAATGCCTAAGACTCTCAGGAAAAATGTAAAATAAAAAAGCTGTTTTGAATATAAATTACGATTTGATATCGACAATGTTATGGCGTAAAACAATTTATTATTATAAAAATAACTGGTCTTTAAAAACAAAATAATTTTAAGCATAATATAAATTGTGTATGTAATATGGAGGCGCTCATAGCCCAGTTGCACTCGGTGATTAGAAACAATCACCGTGGGTAAGCAAAGACGGCGCGGTCAGTACCTGGATGGTTGGCCGCTGGTGGCATGTTACCATGAACGTCTCCGTGATTCGGAGGTCACGTTGAACAGTCGGCCCGGTTCTTATCATACTATAAAAGTTGTGAAGCTTAGTTGGAGGCCCTTTGTGTGCTTGTCACATGACCGGGGCTAAACAGTAAGCTATCGGGCTCGAACCGTCAACAACCTTCTAGCGTCCTCTACAGAATTGGAACTATTCGTCTTCTATCATTGTGTTTTCTCTTTTTCCGACATAACCTTTTCGCAAAATGAGGCGGGTGAATTCTATACACTCTCTTGATACAAACCACGGACAAGACTGTGAAATTATAGCTAAAGGTTTTCTGCATTAATAGATTTAAGGTGTAGAGTATCATGTCTTCGCGACAGCCTCCTCAGTTGTGGCGCGCAGACATTACAATAATGTTGACCGCACCCGCGTCCGAAGAGTAACCTGGCAGGATATTTCAAATTATGTTTACCTTTCATGACGTATATCGCCACAAAAATTGAAACCGTAAGTTTGGGACTAGATGGCGTTGTGTGTGAGATGTCTGAAATATTATTATTATGATTAATTCAGATCAGAATTCACTGAGGCTGGATAATTTACATTCTTTTTATTCATTAATTACAAATGTAGGTCGACATTTTTTTGTAATTATTGAATAGATAGGTTTATTTACTTCAAATATCTAGTTAGTTTAGTTAAATATCTAGAAAAAGTTGTAAAAGATGGTCAAAAATAATGGAAACAACACAAGAAATTCAAAGGATACTATGTTGAGAACAGTCGTGTTACATCCAACATACTGCAGAATCCTTTGTATTTGTCACGGCGAAGCGTTTACAATGTATTTTTCCAGTTTTAAGTAGTTTGCTTCCGTGTCTAATATAAATCCAATTCACACCCTTTAAAACTTAACCGAATCTCTGAATTGACTTACAAATAAATATATTTATTATATAGAATTTTATTGAGAACATACTGTCAAGAGTTATTGGCCTGTCGCAGTCTAATAGAAAAAAATATTACATTATTGTTATTACTATTTTCCTAGCAATTTCTACGTTTTTTCTCTTCAGAAGAACCTTCCATGTAAACATTCCAAAAAAATTCAACCGAAATGATTAAGCAATTCTCGTTTTGCGCTTAGCAACACATTTGACGATTCATTTGTATTTATATAGATAGTAAGTATTTTAAAGATTGAAGTAGTAAGTAACAGATACTTAGATTCATAAATGTTACTGATCACACTTGGCAATCAAAACAGTGAAAAATTACCTACTAACACATTTAATTTAACAATGGAGTCATAGGTTTAACATTTTTATTGTAATTCGCTACCATACGACCCTCACACATCCATAACATGATAATAAAGAAAAATCGGCGAAGTCCGAGTCGGTCTCGAGCAGAAAGGGTTCCGTAGCATTATTCATATATGTTAATCGTCGACCTGTTGCCGTTATAAAATACAATAAAATCACGTTTGTTGTATGGGAGTCGCCTAAATATGTAGTATGTGCTGTGATAGCGGCAACGGAAATACGTCGTCTGTGAAAATTTCATCTGTCTAGCTAACACGGTGCATGAGAACCCTAGAAAGTCCCCAGAAATATATTTTACAACAATAACTTATAACAACAACGGGTTCATTAAATATCTCATGCACAAATTTTGCTCTACATATTTGATTTATATTGTTGTATTTATTTATATTCCGTATTTATTAATAGTGCCGATCCAAAAGGTATAAACTGAAATAAAAATACATAATATATGTTTGTTATACGATCTATCGGTTGTACCTAGGTGCAATAACATTACTTGAAGAATAGAATAGTTATTAAGATTTGTCTCAATAAAAATGTATGCTTAGAGTTCGTTAATTAGTCAGAGGATTTTTTTCATGCTATTATTTATTTAATGTTGCGTACATGAAATATACATTAAAGATAGGTAATTAACGCGATTATAGACGTTACATAATTTATATTAATAAAAATGAGTCACCGAAATGCAAGTATCCGATCGGCTGCACCAAATCGGATATTTTTTTTACGTATTTGTTATTGTCAGGACAAGGTTTGTCTGAAATAACATTTAAAGAAAACCGGCATGTTATATTTTTTTAGTTCACGACTGTACACTACCCATGGGAAGCTGAGTGGGTCATGAATACCAAAACAAGTTTTTCAGAAATTAATAAACACATTCACAAAAAAGTGCGGGTACGAAGTTTGACAGATCAACTAGTGATAAATAGAATAGTAGTATATTTAGTTAACTGTCACCATCCGATGTTGACGCAAAAGAATATTTATTAATTGTTTAAGGACCATCTGAAGTTTTGTATTCTGTTTGTTATTGAGTCTGTTGCTTTTTAATCTAATAGTACATTCTTTTCGTCTTTTAGATCGTAATATGGATACTAGCTATAGATTGACTAGGAAAGTGGAAATTTATTCAGTTTTAACTTGTATAAGTCTTCCTATTATAATTAGAGAGTACGTAAGCCAAACTAAAGTACATGCTTGAAACTTAAATGCTCAGACATAAACAGTCACCATAGCCAAAATCGGCACGATATACACAACATAATAAAAGAGGAAAGAGCGTACTCCTTTTAAAAAAGACTGGCAACGCACTTTTGACGCTCTTGTGTTTCGTGTATGGGCGTTGGTATTCGCTCACCTTCAGCCCAACAGTCTGCTCGTTTACCCGCGATCCCAGAAGAAAAAATACCTATGATTAACGAACCTTCATTTAAGGGTTTATATTTTTTGTTAAATTTCATTACTGTGTATTTTTGTACTATTGCCTGATTGTGTAATGTTCTACTACTGTGTACTGTGTGTACTATTGTTTGAAACCGCAATTGTGTGGCAAGATCCGTTCGCCTGTACGCAGTGCAACATGCAATTTCTAAGTGTCGCCCTTCACTCCAAGACTGTTGATGCAACTTTGCATAATAGCCACACTATCTGACCACTTTGCCCAAATTACACCTTCATTATCCGAATACTTAGTACTGCCCTTGAATTATATTCGTTAAATTAATATATCGTTGCTTTGTATTCAATATCATTTCGATTTAATTTATTTGATTTCTGTATTTATAGTTCTTAATTACATCATCAAAGTGAAAGTATCAATGATTTTTAACAATGCTTTAGTAATTACTATAATATGTTAAATAGGACTTAGTAAATCGGTTTATTGTTTCTTAATTTTCATCGACGTTAAATATCTCTGACACAACACCTTGCAAAAGCTAGTGCATAAAACATTCGATACAGCATTCGATAAAACTGTCCTTTCGGACTTCACACAGTATATATATATATATATCTGAAAAGATATGAGGTGGATAAGATTGACCTTATATTTATTTATAAACTATATAGATAGAGTTCTTAAGTACACCATTTCACAATATAAATGATTAGCGCACATCAGATAATGTCTAAAGGCGCCACCTTTTAAACATTATCCTCAGAATGTAATCTGTTCAAGGCCACTAAATTTAGCTCATTGCGCATTGACTTTTATTTTTTTATTACATGATCTTGATCATGAGCATCTCTTATGGTTTATTTATCTTCTTACTGTTGTGTAATCTAACTGTAAAACAGTTAAATAATAAATGCAGTCATTTAACTTTTACTGATACGGTCGATGTATTTTGACAAGTCCGAACTTCACGCATTAACTTTTTTTCTGAGCAAAATTGTGGCATGAAGCGATGTACAGGGGGCGGTGGTCTAGGCGAGAGATTGCCCATAAATAAACACAATCGACCCTTTATTCAATCAAATATCGTAATCAATTAGTTTTATTTAGAAGTTATCGTTTTTTGTTTATAATAAGATAATAAACGAAATATATTTACAAATATTAGCGAATTTTGTACTTAATAATAGAGATTTCGACTTTAAAAAATAGTAACATTTTATTTTCTCAGTTCAAAGAAATGATTTACTTAAATATCATTTATCTATTAACGTCTACTTGATTAACCACTGTTAGAGAAAAGTTAAAACCTCCCTATGAAATTGAAAATAAAGGTATTTTTATGACTTAATTTCAATCGATTTGAATAAATATCGATTAAACACCCCTTTTTGGTTACTTCGTGCTTATTGGTTATTTCGAGTATACAGGCGCTAAAGTTCGTAGAGCCTATAGACTCGACAAGATACGTCGGCCGTATCTATATATTGTAACTCATATCATTACTAGCTGACCCAAGCAACATCGTCTGCGTCTATTTTCAATCACGCTCAGCTCCTACTGGTCTAAGCGTGTTGTTAACTATCCTATCTTAGGCACTTCAGCGAAATTCACATTCAAAATGGTTAGAAAGTTTCAAAGTTCATCGTGAGCCATAACATGACACTAGAATTATATATAATGCTATGCATGCGGTGTTAGATTGATTGTTAGATGTTCGAAAATATATTTTTTGTTTGATGTTTAAATAGATTTAAGCTATAACTTGCAATTCAAATGTTGTTATAAAATATTACTTCATTTTTATTAAAATGATTTACAATAAAATTTATTGTGTTTTTTATCATTAAGCTAATTAATAACAAAAACAATTCGGGTCAAGTTACTGATAAATATAATCTGACACATCCTTTTTATTTTAAAAAATACAATATTTCATAATTTTATAGACATTTTGAAATATTGTGAAATATTTTTTAAAATTATTAGCATTTTTAACCTATAGAAGCTTCTAGATTAGAAATATTCTAAAATTCACTATTCTTGAGAACAACAGTTAGATTTTTTTCAGATGAAAGGCATTGTTTATCGTTTTGTACTTTATTGAGTTCATTCAGCCATCCATCAACCATCATCATCAACAGAACTTAACAGTCCCTTGCTGTATAAGACTTTTAAAGAAGATTTTTTAGTCTATATGCTTTACTAGCCAGGGTTGGTATTAGGTCTGTTGCAAGATTTTCTTCTCTTTGCACTCTTTTTTCTCTCTTACTCGACTCTTACAACACCCATGGGATAAATAGGGGTGATGAAATTCTGTACTCTTAATCTATCACCACACACGGATTAGCTATTAGGACGTAAAAGCACACAAAAAAACACAAACAAAACAACACAAACAAAACAACAAATACAATAACAAAGTAAACTGTTATTGTATGAATGAATAATATGTAAATGATGCATTTATGCACGAGGTGATAGAGTTATTTGTCCATAATGTTGAACAACAAATGCAGCTGATTTAAAGACAAATGTATGACAAATGAATAATGTCAACGAACTATTTTTTTCTGACTCGATTTTTATTACTTTTTATCGGACGCACAAATTATCGTTTTAAAGCACAATAGTTAAAAGCAATAGATCGAAATAAAAAATAATTTATTATCGTCAAATGCATACACCGTGTCTTAATAAGTTTTATATGTTAATTTCTATACGTCTACTTAAAGGTCAAAGAAATAATCCGTACCTTTTTAAGAACAGTTATTTCTCAGGTGCACGCTATTCTGTATGTATTTTTGTACGCTAAGTTTATAATAAATTACATTCCTGTAATTATATTCACTTGTACTATTATTCCCTATTAACCGATATTAACCATTATTACTTATTAACCGTTCAAGTAAAATTTAAGGATAATTAAATAGTGAAATAAAAGTACAAGTGAGTTTAATTTCGACAATGTATTTTTAGAAGTTACACCGAGTGTCGAAAATCGAGAGTATAAATTGCCTATACTAAATCGTCGTGAACAGTTGAGTTGATAAATCGTAAGCAAAAGCGCGTTAAGTAATCACGTAAATAAACAAGCAAACCTGTCAAAGATGTGAAAACGAAATTGTAAATTATGTGCAACAGTGACAGTTTTATTCGTCCATGAGGTTAAACAACTAATATATCCGATTGAAAGTCGAAAATGTGACAAACATTTAAAACTAAAGCCGTTTTTTAATTGTTTATCCTCAATATAATTTCTATTTATTCATTTTTTGTCAGGAAGCTTGAATTTATTGTTGGTATGCGATGGTTGATAGCGATGGATCAAAATCAAAATGATTTATTGCCATCAAATGCATATACCGTATCCTAATAAATTAAATATATTAGTTCCTCTATTTCACAAGGTCAAGCAATCGTTATATTTTTATATTTGGATATAATTGTAATAATTATATTTTACAAAACCTCAAACAAAAAGTTTCAATTACTTTTTTGACTGCCTCTGTGGCGCAGAAGTAGCGTATGCGACTGCTGTTCTTGAGCTCTCGGGTTCGATTCCCGAGTCGGATCAAATGTTTGTATGATCTACGAATGTTTGTTTCGGAGTTTGGGTGTTTTCTATGTATGATATGTATGTATTTACAAATATATATATATATATGTATTTATATCAGTTGTTTAGTACCCATAAAAAAAGCTCTGCTTAGTTTGGGACTAGATGGCGTTGTGTGTTAGATGTCCAAAATATTTATTTATTATTTTTTAAAAACAAATGATTGGCTTTTAAGCTGAAACTAAACAAAAAGATACAATTTATTAAATGATCTAAATAAAGTAAACTTCCTATGCGGTGATAATATAACAAATACCTAGACGAAAGGCTGCAAGAGAGACCGCTGAGCCTGCAAACTGGAATAATTACCTATATCTTTAAAAACATAGTAGGTACTTATTAGAAAACGGATGTAGCTCATATTATTTTTTTACTTTGAATAACTTATTTCTGGTCTGTAGAATCAAACTACACAAGTTGATAGTTTAAAAAAAATCCAACAGATTATTAAAACTCATAAAATGGAAGTTGATAAAATGCTCCAAATTTAATCTTAACACGTTGTTTTTCTTAATCGTCAATTACAACAGTTAATTACCATGCAAAAATTTGTTACCAAACATAACACAGACTGTAATAAATAAATACGAACCACTGTATCTAACTTTGATATAAGGTATAATATATATCTAATTATTAAATTTGTATCTGCATCTGCCTGTAAATTTCATCACGCTGGTAGCTCCTGATTTCCTAGATCGCTTTGTTAGTAAATGTAACTATGCATATACTTATTTCTATAAATGTTTTGTTTGAAACAACCTTACCCTTAGAAATTTATACAGATGTCAACCTTTCAAGGCAGCGCCGCCTCTGTTCTCTTTGAAAAGGTCTCCCTCGACCCTTAAATGAGCGTTTAAATATAACGTGTCGAGTTCAGTTTCAGTTTCATATAACCCTGTAATATATATTTTTTATTTCTGTTACATTTTATACGTATTAATTTCTAAAAACTTTTTATATTTTAATTTCTTACAAAAATAAAATCTGTGTAAAATAAAGCCAAACGACCCAAACTCAAAAGTGATGTTAATACTCGTACTTATTACGATCGTTATAATCTTTTATTATCACTTCAAATAAATGTGTTTTGTTGACATTAATAACGCATCAAACATCCGACATCTGAGGGCTAAGTTTCAGTTTGTTTCACATCTACACTTAAGTCGTCATAGTGGCCACATTCGGCATTGTGATTGGGTAAAAAACCCGTAACAGGGCCGAATGCGATCATCGCCGCGCCGTCGAGACCAATATTCGATTTGCCACTATCACATACTATATCCTCTAAACCTAAACTCCTTGGCACATCCTAATTACCAATAAATAAGCGACCCTTTAACGCATGATGATCATGCCTTGATATTTTGTATTGGAAAATACTTAAACTGTTTCATCTAATATCTAATTACAAACTAATTTACAAGACTGCCTCGGTGGCGCAGTGGTAGCGTACGCGACTGCTGTCCATGAGGTCTCGGGTTCGAATCCTGGGTCGGACCAAATGTTTGCATGATCTGCAAATATTTGTTTCGGAGTTTGGATGTTTTCTATGTATAATATGTATGTATTTACAAAAAGAAATGTATTCATGTATTCATATCAGTTGTCTAGTACCCATAATACAAGCTCTGCTTAGTTTGGGACTAGATGGCGTTGTGTGTTAGATGTCCGAAATATTTATTTATTTATTTAATTTTAACGTTAAAGCCATATAGTAATAACTACCGATAACAATTTTAGCTATTTGATAAAATAAATGTCTGGAACAAACTTTGACGACTTTAGCGAATCAGAAATCTTAAATTTAAATTAAGTAAATAATGATTTGATATAGCAGACATTATTAATTTCGGCCTCAAGAAATCCCTTCACTTTTGAACAAATCAAGTTCTTATATATTATTGAAGTTTCACTTCAGTATAGACAAAAACTTAAATTCGATTCAGGTTCATGCAATAAAGGTCACTGTAACCCTTAAATTTAAGTTCATTATATTTAAAGTTGACCTACAAGTAATAAACCTTCTACTATAATACGTGCTATACATAACGGTAAGATACTTTTATAAAACAGTTTTCATCAAAATCAATGCAGTAAACAAGTGTAAGAACTTTCTGTACGTATTTAAAACATTTAAAGAATTTCTTTTAGACTATAAATAGTACATAAGAACACTTACACTTTATATAAACGAAAATTTTGAAAGCGTAAGTGTTTCTCTTTATCAAAAATCAAAAAATGACATCTACTTAAGCACATATATAATATAAAGCCCATTATCCTTAAAACTGCAGATAAGATCTTAATGACAATAACACAAATGCAACATTTTTTTTAATCTAAAGAAAACATACTTAAGTATATATTTACGTGTTTGTAGCGAATAAAGTCACTGATTGTAATTTCAAATTAACAGCTTCTGTCTAAATGCATATGGAAATATATATAGATTTAAGAGCTAATAACTTTCATATATTTTTTTTAATTTTGTCTGTCTGCCTCTTTGTTTATTCCGACTTATCTCTGGAACGGCTGAACCGATTTTGACTTTCACGGCAGAGCTGATAATATAAGAAGTAACCTTACGTGGTGGAATGCGTTTACGCACTTCGCTCCCCCCCGCGGGGACAGGGGGTTCGCTTCGTGTGGGACTCCTGACTGACTCGCCAGACTACCCAGAGATATATAAGAAGTAACCTTGGCTACATTTTCGACTGGCTTCGTCCCACGGCGTTATAGTTATATATGTTGTAAAGTTCAACAACAACCGCGAGTAACACAGTGGGGTAATGTACCGAACATCAGAGAATATATCCTATATCGTCGTCAGGATATATACCTGATGCGGGTTTTGCCTTTTTAACAATAATCTACGGTTACACAACTAATGGTAACAAACGCCCTTATATCCTTGGTCAGCAATGATTAGATTTTATCTTTTACATGCTTAAAGTACTCAACATTTAAACTAATTCTTCTCTTTTTTTAATACATATAGCTCATTGAAACCGTTCGGTGACGATGACGCGAGTTCTATAACTTTTTTAGGCTAAAACGACCTGTCACTCCAAAAAAAAAACAGGACAGTCTGGGGACTGCCGGTAGAAGTGAAAATTAAGTAACTTGAATAAGTGTTAGTGACCAATTTAAACTTTATTCCTTGATTATAAACACTGTTTTGAAAACCAAAAATAATTAGAAAATAAAAATGTAATACCTAAGTTACTAAGTAAGTAACTTGGAGAATATATACACAGTATACATATAGCTCATGGAAAGCGTTCGGTCACGATGAAGCGAGTTCCATGACTTTTTCGATGGAGTCATGGGATTAACCTAGTTTACTAATGTAAATAAATATAGAACGAAGTACAGAGAACTCAAGATTAGGTCTAGACGACAGATATACAAAAAACGGATTACATATTATCAACATCATTTACAAGCAACTTGTTTCAGTGTTTTACGGGTAAACAAAACTGTATTTTATTAAGTTATTTATCTTTACTGCATACATACGAAAGAAAAACACAAGACGAGTTACAAAATCAGAAAATATAACAATCGGCACGGCGGTCTTATCGCTCACGTCTATTTCTTCTAGATAACCTCAGGGATATTAGGGATTTAACAATTTTACCAAAAAAACTTTTAAAACCCGCGTGTGTAATAAAAAATTTAAGTTTTTTTTTCTTTAAATTACATATCTTAGAAAGATACACTTGTTACAAAATGTTTATGTATTGCAATTGTTTCAAGACCTTGTATGTACGTCAGTTGTGACGAATGTTAATTACCTATTACATTTATTTAGACTATTAAATACTATATTACAACTTATAAAAATTATAATCACAATAATTCATAAATGAAATGAAATGAATGAAAAATCAAACTGTCCCACCTAGGCCCGATACTTAGCCTTGTACTGTAGGAAAGCGTAATATGCAAGTTTATGTGTCCTCTCCCTAGTAAGCCGCAGATTATTGCAATGACTTACTTCTATCCTACATGTATGACTTCACATTATTATAATAGCATTATGCAGTTCTTGTTCGGTCAATGCAATCAGAACATAATGAAACATAACATAATCAAAATTCCTGTTATTGTTTCCCACTGTTTATTTTAAACTAAATTGTGCCCACGGCTCTGCCCGCATATGTATCGGTTATCGTTGTAAACATTAGCCTTTGCCCTTCCTTAAAAATCAAAGTATTACTATACTAAATTTCATTGACATCGGTGCAGCGGTTTAGCTGTGAAAGCATAACACACAGACAGAGTTACTTTCGTATGTAAAATATTAAGTTTAGATATTTTCCTTAAAAGTCTACTGCAGTCCACTGCTGCGCATAGGCCTTTTTGGCGTGCAGTTGGAAAAACCAATGTCTCACACGTAAAACTGACAAAATAAGTTATTTATAACTTTCTGCTACGGTAACGCAACCTGTATTAACGCCTTAACTACCATATCAATCAAATTGTAACCTTAATTATAAAATATTTTTTTATACAAAATAAAGGGCTTAACATAATAATGTTGATGTTTCTCACATAACAATTAACAATGTCTCGAAGATCTCATATATAAAAATTGTGTATCTATAAGCTGACATCAGTATTTATCATTTAAATGTGAGAATGAGCGGAAGTGTAATTAATTAAACAAACTTAAAAATAAATAATAATCCCTTGAGAACATACAGTTATCATTAAAAAGACTAAATCTTGACACTCATTAATCATCTTATGGTAAGTAACATTTCCGTTCATTAAATATTATTGTCAATCAAAGTCAAAGGAAATCTTTAAAAACATATTTATTTTGTATATTACATGAGTAATTTGACACAATTGAATACTGTTCGTATAAATCATGTGTTAATTTCGTTAATTCTCACTTTGCTTCACCCTTACGATACAAAGCTTACGATACGATCTTCAAACGTGATATGAAGGAGTTCAAATTTATAATTCTCAATTTTAAACCTTATTTAACTTAAAAAAATAGCAGGCATTAAAAAAAACACAAGACTTTCAGATGGAATTTACAATGCTATCAAAACTTCTCTCTTTTAATATTTCATTCACTTTCTATCCAGTAGCTCGCTTAGTCTTAGCCGGCGTCCCTTGAGATAGTTGTGAATAAATAACAAGGTTGCTCAACGTCTTCTTTCAAAGACTGCTTAGATATTTAGACAAGCCCAAGGCAGAGTACGTGTATACGAAACACCTATCTTGTCAAGCTGGCTAGTATTCAATACACTATTTTTACGTAATTTAAAACAGTCTCAGAGTACTGGTTTTCTCTTATTCTTAAAGTTGTTAGTTTTATTGCTCGGTTTCGGAAATATTATTTGAAATCGTTGTAACCGAAGATTTTTTTATCAAAAGTGGAGTTTATAATCCTTGATCTTTTAAATTGTATCTCTGATAGGAAATAGAATTATGGGCAGCAAACTAATCTCTGTTACTGCAAACTGATATTATTAAAATATATTAGATTTCCTTTCATTTATAAAACAATGTTCTTGTTTTCTATAAGGTAAAAATATTAATAGCGGATATAATCTTTTGAAGGTTGGGGTTTCTCAAAGGACTGTTGTCTATTACTCGGCTGACCTGAATTTCGAATAAGGTTAAATACTATTTATGCAGCATGTATGTATTATAAGTAGGTTTTAACATTCGGTAATTGCGGTATTGCTAGTGTGTTGATGACATTTTGGTACATTTGATCACTCCATATCTAATTCACTATTTACATACGTACTCACATAATACTCTAATACTACTTGTTTTGGTTGCCCAGCAGTTGAAGCTCGACCGTAATGCCTTGATTTACTTTCTGTACTTCTCCTCTGCATAAACTTTAACAGTGCTAAATTTCGTACTCCTCTGTTTGCATAATTTTTGTAAAAAGGGATACATAGATTTTGCTTCATGAATTGATAGATAGATACTAGGGTTTTCTCGTTTCAATATTTAATAAATATTTGTAGGCAATCCTCGATATTGGACGTTTTTAAAATATTGGTTTGGAAAAATAATCTTCTTAATCTCATCTCTCTTTTGTAGTTCAATATTAAAAATTAATAAAGTCTAGTTGCAGGTCCAACTCCAAATTTAGGTTTTTAAAACCGGTTTAATGTCAGATTCAAAAAGTCATTGCCCGACTTGGCACTGTAACCCATAACGGTATCCAAATGATTTTTCTCCCTCAAAAAAACGCGTTTACTTTTTTTATTTGTATATGTTATTTTCAAAAAATCGATTAAAGCATGTTTAGCAGTTCGTCCTTCTCATTCAACACGTAACTTTTCCTTAGATAAAAAAAAATTGACACTTATTTTTATTCTAGACTGAAGGTGAAATTATTGACCTCTACTAAAATTTAGGAGATAATTGTTCTGTTACCAATCGATACTATGTAACTACTGACCTTGCCTAATAAAACTAAATACCTAATTCGTTATATTGCTGTAAACGAACAGGAAAGAACAATTTATCTGAATAAAGACTATTTTAATCGTTCTTTGGGTACAAATATTATTTCTTTTAGTACGCTAAGGTCATTATCCGGAGTACTGTGTCTAGGTTAGCGCCAATCATGAACTTGTTGTCCTTTATTTTACATTCTGAACCGAGGAGTAAGTAGTTTACGATTCGACACTACTATACATATATAGGAAGTGCGTTAGTACGTACTGAGAGCATGAAGGTTACCCCTGACATTGATCTGATAAATGTCATGAACACAACTGTTTCTGTTTGTTGTTTTGTAAACATTTCTTTTATGGTCTTGACAATTCTAAATGTCTACTCTCTACAGATTACTTTTTTTATAGATTTTTTATAGATCCATTATAAGATGATTTTTTGGTTCGCCATCCAACTTAATTAGATCTTAAGAACTCTGTTTTACTAAGCTAGGTTATGAAGAAATAATTTGTATTATTCTAAAATATATAATTTTTATTCGTTTCAGAAATTTAAGGGGTTTAAAATTAATTATCTAATTTTACATGTACTTTTTAGTATTACTTATTTTCATTAATTAATTTGTTCTTTTTAACGTGTTCTGGAAATTGCCGCAAAGCCAAAAGTTGCTAGTTACAGGGTTAAGCAGTGCGTTAATAGGTCGTTGCCTTAAATAAAATCCAGTATAGTTATATTGGAAACTAATGATTGGAAACCACATTACAAATCATAATTAATTTATTTAATGGAAACCAGGCTTTGAAAATAAAAAAAGAAATAATTATGTTTTGGAAACTATTCTTTTATCATTCGTTTCCAATGTGACCGGGGGATCAAATTATTTTAACTTACATGATGCAACGTTACGCATCCTCTTCAATGAATGCTCTATCAGATACAAATAAAAACATTATTAAAAAAATAACTTATTTCACCAACACAATAGTTTTTAGGTCTTTTTAGATTATATTAAAACATTAAAGAATTTATTATACTTATAATATGGTCACTGTCTTGTACATAAAGGTATACATAATGTACGCTTTACTCCAATTCAAGTACATCAACTCAGCTGCAATTAATAAAACTGTAACAAATCAATATGTAAGTATTACGATCGGAATAACATTAACACAAATAGTCCAGGGTTGTGTAATAATAATGAATCTATACTAACATTATAAAGAGGTAAAATAAGTATGTGAGGGTAATCTTTGAATTTACTTAACCGATTTTCAGAATTCCTTTACCAATAGAAGGCCACACCCACATAGCCTTTTATATATAGCCGTATATTATGAAAAATTGTTATCCGACATACACTGGGGCAGGACCGCGGGTAAAAGCTATTATTTTATAAATGTATGTATTACAATCACAATATTTACAAGTTCTTTCTTTCTTTTTTCTCTTTTTCTCTTCATCTCTCTTCATCTTTCTTCTAGATTTAATAAATTTGATAGTAATAATAGATGAAGGATAATTAACTGCTTTGGAATGCATTGTTTTGCATACCCAAGGAAAGGCTAGTTAAAATCACATATGCATTTGAAATCGTTCCAAATATATGGTTGAGCATAACATCGTGAATATGATAATTTATGATAGATGTTTGTCGAAATACACAACTAAAATAGCACGGAAATCTAAAACTATCTACTTCTGACGCTCAACAGAACATGATTGAGAGCAGTGATTTAATTATATATCTAGTTTGAACTAACAGATTTATTTAAGATGAAAAAATTATGCTGAAAATGATGAAAAACTATTATAATTAAAGTCAGAACCATGTTTATGTCAGATCTTCAAAGTGTTCGATTAAAGACTAAACTGCATCATTTGATAGGAATAAAAGGGACAGTAGTTCTTAAAGAATGATGTTACAAGTATAAGATTCTTTCTCACCCGTGTATCTCCTAATATTCTTTGTCAAGATATTCTTTGGCAGTTTACATTATTGACTTGATAACAGGCGAAATGATCCAAACTACCTCAATATACTTTTATTTATTACAGGCATTTATGTATATAAATATACTTCAAATACACCTTTTATAAAAAGAGGTATATTCGTAGAAAACTATATTTTATAACTTATCTAAATATGTGCAACCAAAGTAAAATAAAAAACATAAAATTCGAACGCCCTTGAAAACGGTAAACTATTTTTTCATGGCGTAAGAATAAATAGACAAGAATTATATCAGTATGTGAACTATTACATACCGTAGGCTAAGACCACAAACAATTACTTTACATTAAAAAGTACGTCATGTCCGTGGCATGTCAATCTATGTATTTACGTGTTCACATGAGTGCCTAAGCAATTTTGAAATGATTACACATTATATAGTTATTACTTTAATAAGTATAAAATAAATATGCATTATTTTAATCTGGTAATGGCTTTACAATTTTAAAAATAGCATATTTCAAGAACATTTATTAACAATTACGAACATTTATCTTAAACTCATGGCTTAAGTTGTCTTAATTTCCGTTATAGTCTTGTGACTATAACGGAAATTAACATCATATTTAACATTTTTAGCATTGTGTATTTCATTAATCATCCGTAATGTACTTATCAGCTCTTCAACATAAAATTTCGGCTTTATGTAAATTATATCTAGGATTACTAAATGTCTCAATTCATAAAAAAAATGTAGTCGAAACCTCTTTTTACAATTACAGGTTGCTTTATAATTAGATACAAGTAAATGTTTGCACTTTATGTACTGATACTGTCTCCCAAACTAAGCAGATACTTGTGTTTTGAGTGGCAGTTTTCAGTCATGTATATGAATCTGAATTACAATTACGCTCTTTCTGTACACGCATGACTATATGCCAAAATAAGATCATAAGTGGACCGTGTTTGTGTTGTAGAGTTATGTTGCGTCTGTGTGTATTTGTGTGTGTATGTGTGTGTGTGTGTATGTGTGTGTGTATGTGTGTGTGTGTTTGTGTGTGTGTATGTGTGTGTATGTATGTATGTGTGTGTGTGTGCGTGTGGTATTTTGGTAGAGATAAATGATGGCCCGTATTTTAAAGGCGTCCCTCTGATTATAGAATGCGTTTTATGTTCTAATCAGCTAAAACTACTCTCATCTCTACTCTCAAGATAGTAATAAGAAGCAACTCACCCTAAATTAAATATTATAAATATTAAAATAAAAATGACTAGATATTACCTATAACGGAACGTTCAAATTGTTATCAATACTTGTCATGTCGAATTGTCAAAGTATGTTTTTGTTTTTATCTAAAAACTAATGTTATATGTTTGTCAGAAACCAAGAAGTTGTGGGAGATATTAATTGAAAGAAATAGTTGAATGTGTATTTCAAGTGAATTGATTATCAATTAATTTTAATTAAAATGAATTTAATGTGTATGATAAGTAATTCTTTCGTAGATAAAGTAGGGTAAGGTAAATTTTTTGTTGTTATTCAGAAACATCATCACGAAATACGCTCATTTCCCTTAAAATGCCTTAGAAATAACCACTTGAGTCTAGTTTAAGCATGTCTCAGGCGAACAGAGATCACATGTGTCAAATCTTTTCCTGAAAGCTGAGAGGAAATTTTGACATAAACATCGTCTTAAATTATGCTATGTACAGAGATTCGTTGATCTTTTCTCACTTGATTAACGATCCGTGAATCTCGTTTCAAGAGACGTTCAATAATAAAATCACTTTTTAAAACTAGTTTTAAAACTAGATTCACGACTGAGACGCCTTTTAAAATACGGGCCTTATTAGTCCCTGAAACTTTAGGCAAATTTTTAAAGCAAACTTTAATGGTTGTACCTATACAGGCTATTGAATAGTAAACGATTTTTTATCCCTTTGATTGACGATTGTTTAAAATACATATAGAAACTAAAATCATATACATAAATAATTGTCTAATGATATCTAAATTGAAACGTAGATTACGGGCACTTAGATTTTATTGCTATATAAACATAAAAACGCAATATAAAAATAACGTTTTTTAATAAATTTTTTTGTAATAACATTGTATGCGTAATTTATTTATTTTGCGATGAAATTTCTAATCAGCCTAATAACTTGTTAAATAACTTTTAATTATATTGTAATATTAAGAATATTGGTCATTTAACACAAAATACAAAGACACATTCATACTATCCTTTTCTCCAACTCAGGATTTTTAACACATTCACAGACCATGACTTATAAAAAATTCAATCCTGACACAATTTCAGAGGCTGTTTTTAAGGCTAAACGATTACACTCTTCTACATTTGTTTTCAAAGTGACTTTTGCCAAGCAAATGTTACGTTTATTGCACGTTATGCACGTATTTTTACCCGACAGTGAAAGAAGGATCGTTATGTTTTTCGAGTGTATCTATATACGTATGTATGTATATTTCTTTGACACGCCCTAGAGCCTAAACGGCTTGTCGTCTTTTTATGTCAGTGGTGTCAATTGATTGTTCTTAGTCGTGAGAGTGACACTGGATACATATAAATTAAAAAGTATATGTTTTCAAAATACATCGAGTGTGGTATCAAAACAAAGAATTTTTAATGGTGATAAACATTTAAGTTACATTCAGGTTTTATATATATATATATATATATATATATATGTATATATATTTATTGATGAAGAATAGATAATATTTTAATTTTCGATAAAAATATCAATTAGTTTTTTTTAATAGACATATTTCTAAATCACATTTTTTTTCAGAAGCTATCATAAAATCCACATTCCTGTGAGGTAACATATCTAATAGAATACGTATTAGATATGTTACCATCACATTGGAGTAGATAGAAATAGATAGACTCACTAGAACAATCTATCCGTGGGGTAGCAAAACAAGTTTTGAATAATTTTAGGTTTACACATATCTGTATGAGTTTATATAAATTGGCATTTACAAAAAAACTCTTGAGCTTAACACATTTTATTTCAAGATGTTTTTAGTTGAGACCATTAATATTTTAATTACTACTAACAACTTGATATTAATGGAGTCTACAAAAGCAAATTTATTTTTGGTGCCAATGTCATGCCTTCGCTATAAATCCAACTTCCACTGCCTTCAAATACAAAAAGTAGTACGGCATAATGCGCCCTCGCATTATTAGTGCCCTCACCTAAAAAATCTTAGAAATTGTGTGGTTTTCAAAATAATAAGTTTACTAAAGTTTATTATAAAGCCTATGTAATATACACAGTTTTTTTTATAGCCACTCCCGCATGTGAAGTCAAACCTGTATTTCAGAAGACTTTAAACATACATAAAACGGACACAAGGAACACCCAAACTCAGAGCAACAATTAGTAGATTACACAGTGTTTTTTTTATCGCAGTCGCAGTATTCTGCATCCTGTGACTCATGCAAGTGTCCTAGCTCGTTAGTTTTCTTTATAAAATATTTACACTCACAATTTTCTGAAAGGAAAATAACATATAAGGTAAATGTGTACGATATTCTACTATAACATTTTTATATGTTTGTTCTGTCTATGGTTACAATTTACTATGTTATCATTCTAATTCCTTATTTTTACTTGGCGACGGCTGAATCACTTACTGTACTGTTCAATACTTGTGATTATTCTATTTCTACTTCATATATGTAACTTACTTCTACTTTGCTTACTTATCCTGGTTACATTATTTCTTATACTCTATGGTGCCTTATCTTTGGTAACTACTTTAGATTCTAATATATATAATCTACCAAATGCTTAGTCTACATAATCCCGTTATATATTACGTTAACTACTTTTTTTGCAAAATTAAATAAAATAACTATTAATAAACTTGTTGTTTAATATTTCAGCCAGATTATTTTTGCACATTTTTAATTTTATCTGTTCCTTTAAATCGTTCCTTGTTTTGGAGTGAACAGGGCAATCCACACACAAAGCGTTGCCCCAAGTGTAGTTTAAACCTACAACTCTCAGCGCAGTAGAAAACGGTGTGGGTATCGTTTAAACCGCTACGCTATCCGTGCAATCACTAGCCAGTTCTGAAGTCAAAAGTGATAGCAACTTGGAATGATAACAATTTTTGGATCCTTTACTTTTAAATGCAAAGTAAAGTTTTGATAAGTAGACAGAGGGCCTCGACGGATATTACAGTTCTGAATCAATAAAGGGCATGTCCTGTGCTAACTGGCACATGAAAGAAAATAAGCACAGCCCTAAATTAGTTTTTTATTAAGTCCTTTTTGTTTAAACACCCAATTTCCAACCGATTTTACCCAGATTGAGAACCTTTAACGCAAGGTTTATTTTTAAACATTTTACATTAAATTTGAAACATTGCATTGCCTTTTTGTGCGGAAAACTCCTCGGATACCACCGATTGGTTATGTCGGATTCGAACTGACTAAAAACCGCACACTGTCTCGGGTACCAGAAGCTGAGGAAGCAGGTGCACCCTCGAAAGAAAAATCATCCCTGAAACCCCGACGTACCTCGGGCCACCCATTATTTGTAGGTGGCCCCCTCCTGTGTAGAAAACCTAACGCTCCTATTCTATTCAGAGAAGGGCGCGAGCATTTTATAGGGCTTTCTTATATTCTAACTATTTTATTTCACTAACTAGCCATGAAACACGCCACAGCTATCCACGTTTATATATGTGTGTTACATTAAATCTTACAGTACATTCTAATTATTTTACACCAATATGTAAGTACAAGAGTTAATTTTAATAAAATACAATCTAATCGAGAAGAACTCTTCTCCTTTTGAGTAAAAAATTAGCTCGAAGTTATGTTTTTTCCTAATATTCATCTAGAAATTAAATCCGAAAATTGGATGCTGCAGAAAAAGTAGCGAGAAAGAGTTCTTTCATTGAGAAAGAGCACACATCATTTCAAGTTGCCAAAGTTGCACAGAAGTAAAATATATTTTTAGCAAAGCACCGGTGACATTGCTGCGATCTGCGAGTGGTATATACTGCTAACTGCTTCCTAAAACTTGGTGCCCATGCTCGCCAACGTAGGCGCATAAATAACAGTGTCTGACGATAACACATATACCCCTGATTTCAAGCGCATATGATTAAGTATAATAAACTATAACTTCAATTCAAAGGTCCTTTTACTTCAAAACATTTTATTCCTGTTATTTCTGTTCGCTAGTTCTTTTTTCTTGAATTTATTCTATTTAAAAAATTAACAAATCACAATATTTCGTGTGTTTCTATATTATTATTTTTTACGATTCTCCTGCAAAAAAATATATTTTCATTCGTATCGTACTAATTAAAATCGAAAAAACGAACAACTAATCCATTTATATTAGTTACTGGTTTTGGAAGCGTATTATGCAAAAAATATTTTTCTTTTCTGAATTAAAAGTCAATTTATGTCTGTTTCACATTGGGCCTAGTTGCCATCTAATAAATAATTATTGTTATTAACCTAGAGGCATTACATGTATGTAATGCCTCTAGGTTCAGTTCAGTTCAGTTTGTAGTTTGTAGTTTGTAGTTCAGTTGAGGCCTACATATATACCTATTAGTTCATATTTAATTCGAATTATGACTCATAACTTTTAAGGAAAATATAATTTCTTTTGAACATCTTAATACTAATCAAAGTAAAGAAGTAGGTCCCCTATTCGGAGAACAACAATTCGTAATAGTATAATGTAAATATAGCCGTTGGAGTGAGTGTAAATAACTTTGAATAACCAGAACAGTGACCGAGTGGCAGGATCACGTCGAATCAGTTTCATTGAGTACATTTGCTTCCGGAGTAGTCCCCTAACGCAGACGCGACTGCGTCGAATGCTCGTAGCTATGAGATAACTCTAAAGTTTGCGAATAATGCGAATTATTAGCATTAGTATAATTTCATTTCGTATATTATTGTTTAGGTCCTTAACTAAACATAATAGTAGTATTTCCTAATCCACAAACATTAAGTTGCGTTTGATACTGGGATTGGATGGATTATTATTACTAGTTCTTTTTAACAATGTTGTTGATGTAGTAGTGACACATAGTGGTACAGGAAAAAATATATTTGCTCTGTCTGTATACGGACGTTTTTCATTATTGTCAAATACCTAATACTTAATAATCCTAATGTTTAGGTTTAAGTATACTTTGAATTTAACAAACATTTAGGTACGACAGCAATCACTCAGCAGTATACACATGTATAAGTATAGTTTCTATAGAAGAGTAAAGATTACAAAATAGACAAGCGTGACGAATCGTTCTATCGCATTACCCATGAAATCATCTAACTGCTCCTACATGAGGCAGTAAATTTAATTTAACAGGTCACTAGTTGGGTTACGACAATGCGATTGAAACGACGATCAGAGTGGAACCGTCACAGATTACAACGTTTTTTTTTAACTTCACCAGGAAACTTACCTATCAAAGTGACGATTTAATTTGTTTCTTTTACCAACTACGTACATTGATTGAAAACAATTTGGACTCGTTGTGCACAAATCACAAAGCACAACAGTCATATCCTAAATGCCGCCGCCATACAAAATTATAGTACCCACCCAATGCTGATGCAAAATTGATTTATATATTAATATTTTTTTAAATATATTTTTCGAGAGAACATAATAATTTGTATGCATGTGAATGAAACACTTTTCATGACAAAATTAACATGCATCGTCACCACTTATCGTATGAGAACGGTTAACTGCATCGTCTATTTTAAATGATTGGTGAAATTAATTAATGAGATTCATGTGTATTATATTTTTTTTCCGTATACGTGTAAACTATACATAAAATAAAACCTTACCAAAGTTAACAGAGGCATTAACTCTCTTTCATTTATCTTTTTCAGATTTTCCGCAGAGCTCTCATTTATTCTTATCGTCAATCACATTTATAACTGCTAGCAAATAATGTTTTCCCTTTCTAACTCTAACAGCGTGACTGGATGAATAAACAGGTTAAAATGTTTCATCATAGTTTATTTTGATAACGTTTTTAAAGAAACCATTAGTAATAGAAATTATTAAAGTTAAAACCGAATAAAGATTTTCCTGATAAATTGATCTTGAAAGTATTTTAGTATTGTCTGTCTCATATGAAATCAATAAATTATTTTTACCTTAGTTATATCGTGAAAACCCTGTTTCAGGTTACCAAGGTAACTCATCGTTATTGCATAATTTTAGTTTTCTACCGAGTTTTATTATAGGTTTCATTATAAATAAATAAATATCGTAACCATTCCCTACAACACATACCTACTACATTCTTTTACTAACAAAAAGTGACACTATACAAGAGTGATATAGGCTATATTTTATTATGATTGCACAAAAAAATCATTTGAATATAATAGTATTTGTAATTCAAGTCGAAGAAAAGCGGGCGGTTAACGCCCAATTAAGGGGACACGGGTTTCCGATTAAAACCTGCACTAATCTTGTTAACAAAAATACTATTTGTAAGTAAAAATCTCTAATATTTTTGCCATTAATCGTCTGGCAGTGTTTATTTGCAGTATTTTCTAACATGATGGGTTCAGTATATCAAAATATGATATATATATATCTATTATTTATGTAAAGTGGACGACCACTACTGCATATCTTCTTGGATACAAAAATAAAAATATTTCTCCTTTATTACAAAGTAACGCGTGTATGTTGGTAATAATTTTTCGTGGTAGTATATAGCCTATGTTACTCACAAATAATATGGCTTTCCATTACTATTTACTCTTCATTATAGTATAGATTAAAAAATATTGAAACAGTGAGACGAATAAAAAAATAAAGTTCTTGTTTACACTTCTAGCCATATCATTGCCGCGAAATCGACACGAACAAACAAAGAGTACTCAATTTACATGTGACAATTAGAAATAAGTAAATTAAAGTCGTAGTTTAACTTTCAAGATTTGCTTACATAGTTAATTACAAATGTACTTAACGAATAAAACGTTTCCGTTGATCTCACAAATAAAACATTTCTAATATAAATGGTTTTCAATAACACCTAGACAACTTCATTATTGATTATAAGACATCATATTTCGGTTATCAAATGTGTAATTTAAAAAAAAAATAAAGGGCTTAACAGAACAACAGAAAATTGAGAAGTGAAGTTTCAAAAACCTTTTTATCGTCTAGTCTTTTATTTTTGTAATATTGGACTTAACAACACGAATTTAACACTCTAGACGCCATATGGATACCTCAAGAGCCATTTTACCATTTATGCCAATTCAAATAAAAATATCAACCTTGTTCTATATGCACAGTGAAGGTATCATAAAAATTTAAAATAATATTATCTGCAGTTTTCGTGCGATTGTAAATAAGATATCAATACTCAGCACGCATTTACGCGAGGTCATTGGTAGATACCAATACATAGAAAACATGTTAGACTTTAATTACAAACGTCATTTCATGCAATAACTCTCTATTTAATGTAACCATTACATGAAAAACAATTAATTTGGTCTTTACGCTAAATCAGCCGTGCAAATCGCTCGAAACGTAATCGAAAAGCCCTCCGGCCTTGGCCCCGAATGCAACTCGATGTCTGCGAGATGAAGAATAATGTCCAAACGGACGACTCCTTTACAGTTAGTACAACTGCGTGCGTAATCTTACGTTACGTTCACTTAAGACTGAAACCGATGTTTCCTTTCAGTTCTAGAGCATTAACCTTAGAGATAAGCCTTGAACCAGTCTGTTAACCGCAAGCGGCGTGAATTATCTTACGTATTTTATGTAATGTTCTTACTTTTATATAGCCCTTTATCGTGATTAATATATTATACATAAATTTATTTATACACAATTTGCTTTAGATAGCCGAAAATACCCTTGGTTCTAACATAATATATTTGTCTACATATTGCATATTTAGTAGGTAAATATTATATAGGTCTTGCTAACCTCGGAATATAATATTATCATCGATGAACTCAATTGGTCTTATTAATCTAATACCTTAAACGAGAAGTATATAATTATAATCTCGGAAACGACTTTTACGATTTATGAAATTTATTTTAATATGCAGAGGGTTTCGGGGACGATACATCGATCTGGCTAGGATTCATTTTTAAAAATTTACCTAAAAAACAATACCGAGCAAAGGATCACCCAGGTACTAATATATTAATACTAAGACCGTAACATAAATACCTTGCATAAATTCAGTATTTGATCTACATTTCACATTTTTAATATACGTTTTAAAATTTAATAAAAAGAAGAAAATCTGGCCTAATAATTACTGTCCATCACGTAATATTAATTCAATAACGTAGTTTTGAAATTCAAGGAATTAAAATGGAGATTTAAAACAATAAAACAGTATCATTGTATTTACCGTAGGTCATTCGTTACAGTTGCAATGATGTTAAAGATCACTGTCAAGGCGCCAACGCGAAGCGCACATGTTGGTTCGCTAATAAATTGCGGAGCGCGCGCAAAACTTGCGACGGAACACGTGGTTTGTTCTACGACTGCACGCGTCTTATCATTGTTCCACTTGAATTAATTACTTGATTAATGATTTTAAATATGTGGTCTAAGAAAACTCGCTACATTTATTTCAGGTCTGATATTTAATTGATGACAAGAACGACGAAACCAAAACATAAAATGCAGGTATTTGCAAACTTATCTTTAAAAAAAAACTGATGAATAACTTTTTTAATATTGCTGTTAACATAATATTTAGGTTGCGTCTAAATTTAGAATTATGCTATATGGCACAGTTTTTTTAAAATATCGATTTGACAAAACATGACCGTTCAAACAAAAAAATTGTGCCTCTCGCTAACACGCTAGTCGTAGTATAGCCCAGCAGCTACGAACTGCGTAATAATAACTTCCGCTAATATAAACGCGCATTGGTCAACGTTATAAACAAATGCTACCTAAAATTACGCATTTAATAAAAGTCTGAAACGACTTGTAGCCTAACTACATAAAATTATGTATTCCGTAAAAGCTTGAAATGAGTTGTGCCTACCTTGTTTGTTAAAGTATTACATTTTTCTAAATCATCAACTTATTTTTTACAAAAAGGTATGCTGATATGTGTATAATGAAATATTTAATATGAATGTTAATGATCTCGTTCATAACGCAACCTCACACTACTCATATCGACGATTACTAAACCGAGCCTTGACTCGTCGGAAGTTGTATAGTTTCTCTAAATGGGAATATACAACTATAAATTTGCTTGAGTGTGTTATTCAATCTCACATGTTCTTTTATTATCCTTGCTAATATAACAGTGTCGTGATTCTATTGTAATATTGAATATATGTTCTCTAATTTCAAATGACAAGTTTCAAATGTTCATTCTTAAGGTAACACGGCTTCGTGACAGGTCTACACTTACAGTAGTCATACATATACCATTACCTTCAATCAAATATCAGTGTCGGTTTATGATACTCTGTTTTGAACCAAGATGATATTTTTTATTATATTACACTCATTTTAAATCCTACAAAAGTTAACCAGAAAAATAGTTTTGACACACTAATCATCCAGATCTTTCTTCTTCTTTCAAAAAAGACAAGTTACACAGTAGGAATATTCCTATAACTCCTTAGTTTACAAACATACATGGAACGGACTCGGAGAATATCTAGACTCAGAAAAGCAATTTTTGGATCACATTTGTGTTCTCCTATGAGGGGTTTGAACCAGAACACTCAGTGCAATAGAAGCTGGTGGTGAGGTAGCCGCCTAACGCCTACGCCTACGTCACCCGTGCAGTCAGTCAATCTCAGAATAATAATGTGATTATAACTCGCTTTTAAAACTAATACCTATTTATATAACTACAATTCTTGCCTTATATTCATATAAACACATATACAGGAATTAATAGATCTCGGCCAACATAATTTTTCCTAGTAACATATAATGTGGTCAATCAAAGGTAAATGGGAGAAACATTCAGAGATGAGATTAAGACTTGTTTGATTATTCATAATTTAATTCTGCGATTATTTCTAACAATGTAGATATGAATTACTAAATACATGAGCAAATGCATGACATTGCCTATAAGATTACGCCTTCACCTTCCACTACATAGAGGTCATCTACGCCAATATATTTTTTTAATCGATATTCACTGTTTTGAAGTAACTTAAGTATTGTAACTTAAATCGAAATTTTAAGGTGTATCGTGTTATCGATTCGAAACAATACGATCCGATCATGAAGGAAATCGAAGGTTTGCAGTCAATTACTAAATTGAAAATCACTTCCAAATATTGCGCAAATAGATTTTCTTTCTAATAAAATTGTTCTCAAAACATGGTCAATATCCTAATTTTCTGATGTTACTGTCATAGTGTACCAATTTAACTAGGCTTGTGGCTTGATGGTATATGGAATATATTGTCTTTTAGTTACACTGGTACACTGCGCAATATTTCTATCGTAAGACCTTTCAAATGTTTACACTCTTTCAAAGTTCGTTGTAATAGAAAAATGCAACATTTTAAATTCAATCCAAGTTTAAGGGATTAATTTAAACATTTAAGTTTCTCGCTATTTATAAAATGGAATTTCAATTTAAACGTGCTTACTGCGATTTCTATCACACAACCAAGTCTTCTTTCTGCTTTAATTATCCAATTTCATTCCTTTACATCTGACCGCATTATTTGTATCATTAAGTATGTTATTATTATCAATTTCAATATTAACACGTGTATCGTGAAAATGAAATCATATATTTAATGTAGAAAATCTTGAAGGTTTAACTTTTGTTATTTCTGTAGTCCTCGTAATGATACAAATAAATATAAGTAGAAGAAGTTAGGCAGGTACATATTTGTATTTTACACGAACTAAATGTTAATCGATTTTTTTTTCTTTATTTCTGATAGTGTTTAAAAAGTCAATCCTTAATACTTTTAACACATTGGCAAATATAATAACATTACTTGGAGTACTTATTTTTTTAAAGAAACGCAGGTCATGATGGATCCTCATAATATGATAACTTCAAAAGTCTTGAAATATTTTATATTAAGAATAAAATAGTTTATTTCAATCAAAGGTAAATAAGATCAATATTCAGAGATGAGATGAAGACTTGTTTCATAATTTATAATTTAATTCTGCGATTATTTCTAACAATGTAGATATTAATAACTAAACATAAAAGCAAATGCGTGGCATTACCTATAAGATTTCCTACTATGTAGAGGTCACCTTCGTAAATAATATATTTTTTTAATCGATATAATCACTGTTGTCAAGTAACTTAATATGCATTGTAACTTAAATAAAAAAAATTAAGTGTCTCATATGAACGATTCGATTCAATACGTAAAGGAAATCAAATGTTCGCAGTCAACATCTAAATTCAACATTGTGTTTTATATCACTTCCAAATTTGCGTAAATAGTAAGAAAAATTTTGCTAGAAAACTCTAGTTTTCTAGCAAAATTTTTCTTAAAACTCCGCGAATATACTATGATAAAGCTTTTAGTGTTGTAGCCAATTAAATGGGGCTTGTTTCTTGATGGTACATAACACATTTTTCTTTTAGTTACATTGATACACTGTGTAATATTGCTATCGTAAGAACTTTATAACTTCATTGTAATAGGAAAATGAAACTTTTTTTTATATATGATATCGGTGGCGAACGATCAGACGTATACAAGTGCGTCGCCGACCTTTAAGTAGGAGTACCCACTTTTCTTGAAGGTTTGAAGGTCGTATTGGTCCGGGAATACCGCAGGCGATTGTTCATTCCACAGATTTGTTGTGCGAGGCAGAAAGTTCCTTGAAAAGCGTACAGTTGTGGCCTGCTAACCATCTAAATAATGGAAAGTACTCCCCATGGTAAATACGGTAGAAGATGCACGGTGAAGCTACATCTCTACGCAGCGCCAATTAGTCTAGCCGAATTGAAACTTCTTGGGAAACTTAATGGGGAATCGTAGATTTGAGTTGCTCTCCGTTGAACGCGGTCCAAAGGGCAAAGAAGCTGGTATTGGGGTGCCCTCGCCCAAAGATGTTTAAGGGATTAACGTCATACTTATTTTTATCTAGCTCACCTCTTTTATACAGTTCCTTTTTATACTTACTTCCATGCATTTCGTCAAACCTTCCCCTCTACATTAACCAATTGAAAAAAAAAATTAAAAATAATCGGAACACACAAACACAAACTGGTTTTTTACGTGGCGAAGCGTCACGTAGTTGTACATCGTCTCACTGTTGTACTGTGGTGTGGTGTGCGTTGCCATTCGCAAGTGATTTTAAGACAGTACTTATATTTCTTTCTATTTATAAAATGTCATGATAATTTAAACATGCTTACCGCGATTTTTATCACACAATCAAGTCCTCCGCCTTCAGTATGCAATTGGCCTAGTGGCTTAAGCGGTCGCCACGCCGCTTTCTACTGCACCAAATGTTGTGGGTTCAAATTCCACATGGGAGAACACTTTGAGTGATCCACAACTTGTTGTTTTGAGTCTGAGTGTTCTTTGTGTCTGATTCATGAAGTTTGTATAGTGCCCCGAGACACAGGATGTATTCTTTCTTATTCTTAATTCTTAATGCGGGAGTGGTAAAAAAGAAAAAAAAACTTACCTTTTTATTTGCATCATTAAGTATGTTAGTATCTATTTCAATTTAAATACGCTGATCGTGGTCATGAAATCATATGTTTGATGTAGAAAATCCAGAAATTTCAATTATGATTACGTCTGTAGTCCAATGATCTAAATAAAACGTAGGTAGAAGAAGTTGGGTATATCTATATACCTAACTTCTTGTGCTCATGTCTATTTGGAACATTTGGTTCTGAAGAATATAAATAGGTACCCCTATTTATGTTTTACATTAATAAAATGTTAATATTTTTTTTTTTAATTTCCGATATTGTTGAAAACTCAATTCTTAATACCTTTAACACATCGCTACATATTGACAAATGTAATACCATTACTAGAAATATTTATTTTTAAAGAAATGCAGATCAAGATATAACAACATAAAAAACTTCAAAAGTCTTAAAATATATATTAAAATATAACTTTTTATTAAGAATTTAAAACATCAATAAAAATAATAGTTCATTTTTTAATATAGAAAAATAATTATGTTATAGGTTTTTTCAAACGATGAATGAAAACATATAAATTCATGATTGATAGAGACAGACACTAAAGACTCGCAGTTACTAAAAGCGACGAGACGTCATAAATATTGCCATTAAATATTATCATATAGATCGTGAAATGTCAATAGGTTCCTCCGAAGTGAGCAAAATTATTGAAGTAAAAATTATTATTAACTAATAAGTAAATTGTTTTACATTTTTTAATATCTTTAATACTAAACTATAATTACTGATCTCAATTTCTTGAATAAATCTTCCTAATCTTTATTATTCCCACGATTATTAGGGATCGGCTATCGTTCAACCGGTTTTCCCTGAATATCAGTTTTTGTTGGGAACGATTGGCACCAGATTGACTGAGGGTGAACTAAATTCGATGATTGAACCAGTTGTCAGTATATTTGAGGGCACTGACTTCCCAAATACGATTGTCATAGATGTTCACAGCAACCGGGACTGATAGCTTAACGTGCTCGCCAAGGCACGAGAATCTCGATTTTTTTAATATAGTACATATATAAAATTGTGTGTGGCATTTTGTGTTATATGAGAACCATTTGAGACTATCATTTCTAAACTGATTACGTATCTTTCTTTCCAGTTATCCCAAGCCAAGGAGTTAAAGATAAAGGTCAGGCAGTGACACCGTCAGACAATGAGGAGCCAGATGTGGTGACTGCCGTGATTGGCAACTACGGACGTTGGCAGTTGCTGATGACCTTCCTACTGTCTCTATTTTCTTTGCCGTGCACCTTTCATATATACCTGCCTACTTTTACGGTAAGTTTAATTACCATTTCATATTAATCATAATTTTTTTTGGGTTGAGTCCAATTTAAGTATTTGTTAAACAATAAAGTTACCTAGTCGTTACTGTGTTAATTCGACAATGTTTAAGAACAGAATATTATAGAACTTTTAGGTAAAATTATGTTTAGTACCCAATTCGTAACGCAAGTAATAAAGTTACTCAGAAATGACAATAAAACTTAAAGCTTTTCTAAGTATTATTATTTAAAATTACCTTGATAGCACAATATAGATGGGAAATAGAACAACACGAGAAATGACGTAAAAGGGTATTCTAGCACAAGATTTTCCACTCTGACATGCCAAAATATCAATACAATAAGTGTTTTAGTCAGGAAGACAAACAGCGATAAAAATATATAAGTATACATTATACCAGTAGAGTGAATTATTACTTGGGCAATCGTTGGTATTGGGCTAACTTCTTTCTTATATTTTTCTATCTTTGCCTGAATGAATTGACGCCCGATTCAAAATTGGATACAAATAGTTTAGTCTTGTAGATTTTTTGGATTACAACTAGGTAGGTAATAAAGTGGTAATGGTAAAAGAAAATTCTAATGTAAAAAATGGGATACATATCTTTGTTTTATGTTAGCTCTACATTAAAAATGTTATATTTCTAAAAGTTTTTTAGATCATTTTTTATGTAATAAAGCAAACAAACGAGCAAACGTAACACCTAATGGCCTCCGGTCGAACCGGCCTATTCATGCCGAAGCGTAGCTCCCCCACGGTAATTAACATTATATAATTTTATTATTTATTACAGGCAGCAGTTAAAAAATTTTGGTGTAAGAGGCCGGATAATTTATCTAGTTTACCAGTTGATGCTTGGATCAAATACAGTCAACCGTCCGATGCTTGTACCGTCCGCCAGCTCCCCGAAAACATTACAGCAGAGATTATATTGAATGGTACTGCAGCTGTCATTGACGCCTTCCAAAAATGTACCGAATGGGAGTTCGATATGTCCGAAGTAGGGTACACCATAATTTCGGAATGGAACTTAGTTTGTGACAGAGAATATCTCACAAGTTTGACCGACTCCATGTTCTTGATTGGAGTTGGTGCTGGTGGAGTTGTAGGAGGCTGGATATCAGACAAGTGAGTTACAATCAATGTACTTGTTTTTCATCACATCATTCAAAGGTTGCAATGCCTTCAGAACATTATGTAGTCAATGTCAATTAGCTGCCTCGGAGGCGCAGCGGTAGCGTACGGGACTGCTGTTAATGAGGTCTCGGGTTCGAATCCTGGGTCGGAACAAATGTTTGTATGATCCTAAAAAATATTTGTTTCGGAGTTTGGGAGTATGTATGTATTTACACAAAAAAAAAGTATTTATGTATTCATATCAGTTGTCTGATACCCATAATACAAGCTCTACTTAGTTTGGGACTAGATGGCGTTGTGTGTTCAGATTTTCGAAATATTTATTATTTATTTATTTAATGTCCTTTGACGATGGCTGCAGGATTTACTGTACTTTTATTACTCTTGTCCAGAGAGAAGTAGCTATAGATATTAAAAACACAAACGATTCCATTTATGTCTGACAGACCAGTTTAACGTTTTTTTGCCATGTTAGATTGCCGCATATCGAATTAGTGACTTTCTCTGATTCGTGGCTATTATTTTATGCCAGTTTTAAGTCGATTGGTCATGATAATCCATCGCTCATTGATACAGAAAAGTTATATTATCTATCGGGTAAACTGTCAGATAAGGTTCAGTCTGTGTGCTCAGGTACATCACCTATCTATTCTATTCTTTTCTATAAATATGAAGACAAGCATTTGCTTGCTTTTACTTAATTAAATCAAATGTTTGAGTTCAAATCTTTACAATTCGCTTCTGCAAATAACTTTGATTTATTCACAGATAAATTTACTAGTGCAGTGCGCGCTTTAAAAAATAAACATAATCACAATGAGTTTATTGTTCTATATATCGCGCTTAAGAAAATAGACATCTATGCTGTCCGCGAGTTCGAGTTAAGTTGTTGTAGGTCAAAAATACCAACCATTGACAACTTGAACGAATTTATAAAAACACGCACATAGGTTTTAGAGCGCACTCATATTGTTTCATCGGTCAGTGCTACCTATAACAAAAATAATTATCGACTATCAAATGTCCTGCCTTCGAAGTATTAAACGTATGTTAATACGACGGACTCCACGCGCAAATGGCTTTGTATTAATTGCACACACACGATTTATTTAAATGTGCTGATTTTAATAAAATCACCCCTCAGGAAGATTTTAAGTCTGTAAAAGGCATCAATGCCTGTGTAAATTGTCTCAGTTTAAAATTCAGACTATCTAAGTGCTCCTCAAATGTTGGTTGTTGCGTATGCAAACAAAGACACCATACTTTGTAAGATACATTGTAATTTCCCCCGCGCCTATGCATTATAATCGTTTGCGCATTGTCTCCATTCGCATTGACTACGGTAACCACCAATCTTAGATTCTGCTCATTCTTTCTATCAGGCAGAATGAAGTCACCTTGGCAAGCTCATACATAAAAAAAACAAGACCCCTTTCTAGCAACTTTAGCAAAATTACTAAAAGCAATTTATTGCCATTATAAAAAGTCGGGTACATCTAAGAAACTATTGCAGTCGTAAACCATACCATACCATCTGGATAGTAATTATATACCAGTTATTATTATTATTACACATAAATCCTAGTAACCTAATTTAGTAAGTAAAATAATAAAAAATGCTCAATTTTATAAGACCGTTTATCTCTTTACAGGTTTGGCCGCAAGAAGGTATTGATGAGCATGATGATTGCACAAAGCTCACTAGCCATCCTGTCTCTTTTGGTTCGATCGTTCATTCAGTATCTACTAGTGCGGCTGGTCATGGGTTTTGTCTCTGTATCGGTGGTATACGCTGCATTCGTATTATCTGTAGAACTGGTCGGTGGAAAGTGGGTGACAATTGCTGGAGTGTGTAACTTCTTTTGGTTACCTTTAGCATACATTGTGGTGTCCTTGCTGTCACTCCTTTTACCCAACTGGCGTGATTTGCAGCTCAGTCTGTCTGTACCTGGATGTATTATTTTGGTGTTATGGTAATTATCGGTTTTAATTTGATATTTTTCACTGCTATAAAAAAGAAATAAAATTACTGCTCTGATATAACTATCTACTATTAACTGCTATTTATATATAATTATTTAGAATTTAATTTACTTAACTCGACTGGTTCCAAATGTAAAAAAAATATCTAATACAACTAAGTAGCTGTGTTAGATATAACCTCAGCTAAGTTGGTGCGTTCCATAAATATGCAACCCACCAACTTATCTAAGGACATAAAAATAAAGTAGGTACTTCCATAAGAAGTCATAAAAATAAATCTGTCTCGGAAAATGGTTTCTCATAGAAATTTTATACAGTGTTTGTACACATTACAACAGTGTATTTCTATTGCAGGTTTGTTTTGCCTGAATCACCTAGGTGGCTTATGAGCATGGGTAAAACCCAAGAAGCAAAGGTTATATTAGAAAAGGCTGCCAAATTTAACAAACGGGAACTACCAGCAGATATAGATAAGCTTCTAATGATATGTAAGAGAGATAGTCAAGAGGACGGCCCGAGTGTTGTGATGATCTTCCAAGGAGCACTTAGGAAGAGAACAATATGCTTATTCATCACGTGGTTTTCAATGACTATTGCGTACTATGGATTGTTACTGAATATTGGCAACTTTGGTTTGGGTAACTTGCACGTCACTTCTATAATTTTAGCATCAGTTGAATTGCCAGCTATTGCTATCAGCATCCCAATACTCTTGAAAGCAGGAAGGCGAATCCCCATTTTTATCAGTATGTTAATGTGTGGACTGGCATGTGTTGCCAGTGAATTATTATCCATGGTATTTGATGAAGACTGGATTATGATCGCTTGCCTTATGTTGGGAAAGTTCGCGATTGGTTCCACTAACATGATGTTGCCAATATTCACTGTAGAATTGTATCCTACGGTGGTGAGAAACTTGGGCGTTGGAGCGAGTCAGCTAGCTGCAGGTCTTGCTCTTGCGATTATACCATATTTATGGAAATTGGTAAGTAAAATCATTAATTGTTAAAACACTATTCTTCAAACTACAAGCTTTATTTTTATTTAAATTACTTCATGTCAAGATTGATCGATATTTGTCTAACCACGGTGTGAACCACGGCCTCACTCAGGGCGGCATGAGGCGCAGGTGGGCGCGCCTCCACCGCCCGGTTCGCCGGCGGCGGATCGGGTCCGAGTGGAGGTCGTCCTCGCGGGCCTTCTCCGCCGCCTCCTTCTGCGAGATTTCTTCTTCGCAGAAAGTCGCGACGGCGGTAAAACTGCTCTCGCCACCGGCCATGAAGCGTACGATGGCTGGTAGCGAGAGATCTCCGATGACTGCAGTGAGGGCCCGACGCTACGGTGCCCAAGTGGGGTCGATTGGGTGGTCAGAGCCAACACCCACACCGGTGAGCCGTACAGTGCCGTAGACCGGACAACCCCCGTGGAGAGGCTTCTCGGCGCGACGCTGGTTCCATCCAGATTGAGGAATAGTGGTCCAAGGGTGGAGGCAGCGTCGACTAGCTTAGGAGAAAACTGTCGGAAGTGCTCGTCGAAGAGCCATCTACCGTCGAGGATCAGGTCCAGATGTTTCATCTGGGCTCGAACCGGTACGAGGATCGAGTTGATCTCTATGGAAGCGCCGGGGGGCGGCTCACGACGTTGCCCAAGGAACAGCAGGGCCTCCATCTTGTCCAGGGTCACCCGCAAGCCCAGCGCCTTGATGCGCCCTACCACCAGAAAGACACCTCTGGTGGCTAGGCACGCCGCCTCCTGGAAGTTCGCCCCTCGGGCTGTGACCAATGTGTCATCGGTGTAACAAATTACGCCCAGCCCGGGGAGGAGACGCTCTCGAAAGACCCAATCGTACCCCACGTTCCACAGGAGTGATCCTAGAACAGACCCCTGCAGAATGCCGCACGACATGGGTCGCCGTCTCAAGGCGCCCTCTCGGTCCTTGTACACGACGGTACGCTCCTCCAAATAGTCTGCCACCAGCCGCCTCAGGTATTCTGGTACCCCGTGGTAGCGAAGTGCTTCCCTGATGCACCTGAATAACAGACTATTGAACGCGTTGGTGGTGTCGTTAGAAATCGCCGTCATCACATCGAACACAACGCCGCCCCAGTTCAACGCCTCTTCGGTCACGGCCCTCAGGCGCATCACGGCATCGGCGGTCGACGCTCCTCTGGGAACCGGAATAGGGCGTCCGACAGGTCAGGGCCCACCTCGCTGAGGTGCCGGACGATGCGGGCAGAGAGCACCCTCTCGAACGACTTGCGCGTCTCGTCCAGCAACACGATGGGCCTGTAAGCCGCGACCGAATCGGCAGGCCATCCCGGCTTTCTCAATGGGACCAGCTTCCCACTCTTCCAGCACTCAGAAAAGTGTCCGACGCCAGGCTGGCGTCCAACACCTCCCTGAGGCGGTCCGATATATGGTCGAGGGCTCGGGCCATCACACAGGCTGGTACACCGTCCGGCCCGGGGGCGATGTTCTTGGAACGGAATATTTGTCTATCCTATCCGATCCATTTTCTTCTAGCTATTGTGTCATTTTTAATGTACATACAATTTGTGATTTTATTTCAATTCACAATATCTTGAGCCACCATTTGTACATAAAAATAAAGAGGCTTAATTACGTTTGACGTTTAAATTATAACTAAAATTAAATTTCAGGCGGTTTTCAACAAACACGTGCCAATGATAATGCTAGCGGGGTTGGCGGTCATCGGTGGAACTATCGTGCTCCTACTCCCAGAAACTGCAAAGCCGCAAGAATCACAAGTGATAAAAAATAGAAAGTAAGTATAGGAACCATATTTTAATTACCATTATGAAATTCCTCTTTTACATGGGCAGAGCATATTAATTGTTATAGAGCAACATAGACCACCGAACGGAGTGGAGTAGTCAAAGCGACTTTTTTAGTCATACAAAACAGTCTGTCATCTTTTGCAGGCGGAAGTCGTCACATACACATTTTAGACTCAAATGCAACAAGTAACGAATTATTTAAAAAAAGCCCTCAATGTTTGCCATCTTAATTAAATATATTGAAGAACTGAATAGATTGAAAGAACTGTAAAGATAGAAAGAACTGAAAAGAAAAGATATTTTTTTTGCCCAGTGTCACTCTTGCGATTAAGATGAATTCATTGACACCTTTCACATAAAAATACGACAAGCCGTTTAGACTCTACTGCGTGCCAAAGAAATATACACACATACATACATACACTCGAAAAACATAACCCTCCTTCTTTCGCAATCGGGTAAAACCAATCACCTATTTATTAGTCGAACATAACTTTTGTTTTGGCCCTGTTCATTTTAAGCCCTAGGTCTTCACTAGCTCTCTTCATTCTGCTCAAGAGAGCGCATCTTGGCCTCGTCCGCAGCTAGGAGAGTGGTGTCGTCTACGCAAAGAAGATTCGTGAGTTTGACGCTACCAACAGATACGCCGCCGCTCAGGGTCCTCGAGTGCTCGCCTGAGGATATACTCGCCGTGGATGTTGAACAAAAAATGGAGACAATACTGTATACTGTCCTTAAAGTGAAAGTGGCTTGCAGGGTAGGCTTTTGCCAGCGGGATTCAAAAAAGGCTCATAAAAAAAATATTCTACCGTAAACCTAACATAACAAAAAAGCACGTTCAAAATATACTCATATAATAAACAAAATATTACTTTATAATTTGGAATTTCACATTTTATACGATTGTTCATTGTGCTTTCTTATTTTTGCACCAATATATTGTAAAATATTTTGTGATATTAAAATGGAGTGGAGTGATAAATTGACCCAAATCACTGTGATTGCATTACAAAAAGTAGGTATGGAGCCAAATACAAATTTTAAAATCCTCCATACGTTGGTGGTGGTTGGTGTTAGTCAAATGTTTGAGTACCGGGCTATTGATGGGTACAATGAAATCTCAGTTTGTGACGGAAAAAAATTTGGCCTTCCATGAAAAAAGCGATCAAGGCAATAAGAATTCGAATAAATCCTGTCCGAAAGCATAAGATTTTATCTCGGGAGATGAAGATAGCACCTAGAACTATGTCACCTATTTTTTAAGATGACTTTTGACTTGCAGCCTATTAGAGACGCCCTGGTAGAATAATAAACAACTATTTAAGCGGTACGCAAAGGGATTTTTTACAATTGAGTAATGTTTTAAGAAATATAACGACCATATTTATGGTGAAAGAAGCTTTCCAATTAATCAACAGAGTACCACGGGGTCATTATCTGACTTCAGTGATGGTTTGGTAGGGTTAGCTATGAAGCAGTGACTGAGCCATATTTTTGTGAAAAAGGTATCAAAACATCGGCAGAAGTGTATCAAGATACCATTCTTGAGAAGGTTGTTAAGCCCCTTAACAACACCATGAATGACTTAAAAACCGAGAATGGTCCTTTCAGCAAGATTCGGCACCGGGTCATAAAGCTCGATTCACCCAATTGTGGTTAGAAACTAAGACATGTGCCTAAGACTGACCGATATCTAGTCCTGATCTTAATCCATTGGATTATTATTTATGGCCAATTTAACAGAGTAAGGCTTACTCATAACGCCATGATAATTTGGAGTTCCTGAAACAATCCATCCGATTGGCAGTGAAGAATTTTCCCATAGAAAGAGAGCGTGCTGCTATTGATAACTGGCCTCAACGTTTAAAGTTTTAATATTTTTTATGGTTTTATATTAATTTATTAACTAACATTCTGTAATAGTAATAAATATTACGTACGATTAAAAAAAAATTTCTTTGTAACAATATTTATGACGAGACTGAGCATTCATATATCAACTTTTACAGTTTGTTTAAACATGATTTATTTACTAAGTCGAAAGTCTTTAAAGTCTCTATTCGATTGTTTTTTTTTCTGTTTACGTATCGTAACAGTGCCATTTATAAACCAATTTAGAAATTATTTTATTTTATGAAATGCAATTTGTGTTTATAAAGTTTTACAACATTGATTTTTAGAACTATTTTCGAATTGGAAGGAGTAATAAATTGAAAATACATAAGTATACATTGTTTTGTCAAAGAAACATTAAATTTTACGATACTTCGGAAACACATTAGCCACACCAATCTTTTAGAAACCTATTACTGAAAACGACCTATTTAAAAGACTAATAAAATTGAGATGTATTTTTTCCCGCAATAACTTTATGTGTTCAAGTTATCTGAGTTTGCCAATCGTCATATTATACTGGATATAATTTTGCTGGGAATATATCTGTGTCAAGGTATGAATGATCTATGTTCCCTTGCGGTTTGTTTGAAGTTTCCGCAAGTGACAGTCACACATCCTTGCGGCTATTTATAACATTTGTAGACCTCATACAATTTTATGTATTCATAGTTTCACGTGAAAAGGTGTTGCAACCTAAAGCAACAGTGGAGATATTAAATTACCCGACTGCGAAAGAAGAAGGGTTATGTTTTTCAAGTGTGTGTATATTTCTTTGGCACGCCCTAGAGCCTAAAGGGCTTGTCGTATTATGTAAGTGGTGTCAATAGATTCATCTTAGTCGTGAGAGTGACACTCTCTATCAATATCAATATTACAAATCTAATATCAATGTTGGCAGAAACACTAAATCCACATGCAATATTATCTTCATATTTTATTTTCAGTAGTCGAATGTAAAATACTTTTAACGCCATCTACCGACTTGTTACATACTAATGTGACATTTTGTTTACAGGCAAATTATCGACAGTTCTGCTCGGCATGGCACTTTCACAATTACAGACGACAGAGGGCACTAGCAACATCTCATAAAGTAAACCAAACGTTACCAATTTGTATAATTTTGTACCCATCGGACTTGAAGGGAATAGTGAGATTTTTTTCGAATTTAACTTTATTTATAAGTAGACGTCTGCATGTTATGTGGGAATAAGTACATATCATAGGAGTGTAAACAATCTTAATGTTTTCTACTTCTGTCTCTGCATTATGTTGTAGTACGTACGCTTAGTTAAGCCGTGTGACTTCCTACAACTAGCAGTTCAGCACGATTGCTTGACATTGTGATTGTTCATTTGTAGTGAGTAGGTGCTTACTCACTTTTACCAAAGCTTTAATGCGTTACCGTTTCACACCTTGGAGAAAATCGAGTCGACCTTTGAATTTGAAGTTTTAAACAGGTTGCCTGCAGCAAGTTTACTAGCAACTCAACTTTCCTAAAAATTAGGAGCTGAACTCATAAAAACCGCGTCTTTTAATTGTATTAAAATGATTTCGTTTATGCTATTACGTATCAAGAACAATAATGTTTACTACATATGTGCCTGTGCTCTACCTCTCCCTTACCACAATCGCACTACGGTTCCCAGAAACAGTCCCGCAGTTATGGCATGCGTATCTAATACTATTTCATATATATGATAGATGATACTTCCTTATGTAACTGGGTCCTACAAAGCATTACCATTAACAAATTAAAGACGTGGTGAAGTCCTCGCTTTAGCAAATTCTTCCTGGTCAATCCCACTATACGATTAATACGATATTACATATTAGATTGAGCAAAAAATTGGAAGGGGAAGGCAAATATTAAGATTGAGTAAATCAGGGTCGCATTCCTGTAACTGGAAGTAATCATCACTCTATACTCCGAGCTCTTTAACGAAGGTTAAGATAGAATAATAATGGGCAACAAATGCATACGTCAATATTAGAGTCATGAACTATTACCGAGGTAAATATGGTAGTAAAGCAATACTTCGGTGCTGAATAAGAAACAAAAAAACATAAAACAATATTGAACTGAGAATGCGGACAATTCTGTCGGATCGGATCTTGTCATAGCAATAGCTTATTGGCTACAGTTATGTGCCGGATCTATTTGTTAACTTAATGGGTAATCCTTGAAGGGAGGCGTAGTTATATGAAGTCACCCTGCTTAAAATAATTTAAAGTATTTTAGTTTTTACTTATGTAGATAATTTATTTTTATTTAATTATAATGTAAATAAAGTTGCAGGTGGAGTAAGAAAAACAAATATTGCTAGAATAGTCAATTATTTATCTGAAGTTACCTTTGCTTGTCGTTATTCTTACTCACACTGATACTTAGGCCTACTGATAGATACGACGTTATTTATTTAAGCTATCAAATGAGTCTAGTTTACATTTGTACTAGTTTTTAATTATTAGACTTCCAGAAATATTTATTTATTAATATTATTAATTTATGTTCATGAGCGCTCCAAGACTATTTAAGCTATCAATTTTAGTAGACAACCGGTACACTTAATATATTATAATACCTGAGACTTTAACAATATATATATGTATATATATAGGCCTTAGTACGAGTTTGTTTCACTTCAAATCGCTCTCGACATTGAGTGACAGGTGGAGATTTTAGAGCGGACTAGAGACAACATCGAAATCTATGACCGTTACAATCTAATTAAATAATTTGAAATAAACTCGTCCTTGATTTTCTGAGGGCCTACGTTCAACGTTGTGATTGGTGAGACGCTCTGTACTTGTTGAATCTTTCTACCTATTTTACGAAATGTCATGAAAACTCAAATACACAAAATATCATAGTCGTCAAATACTGAAGCATTGAATTCAAATTCATTCCAAAACCATTCATTAATTTAGACGCTGAGTGACATATATGAACGTTAAATTGAATCTACAGTTAATAATCATATATCGACACAAACTGACACCACAGCATCTACTGAATGTCAAGGGAAATTAGGTGAAATCACCAAAGTCTACTGCCTGCTTGTGTCCATCTACAACTTCCAGTTTCCAAAGTGCGTAGAGCCTTATGAGAAAAATACTGGCAAAGAAACTCATGGCCACTATTTTTAAAAGTCTGTTATTCAGTTACAATAGTTTTTGTATCACATGAAAGGTAAACATTATGCATGCTGTTGTCATCTGAATTTCATTTTATTGAAATGCTTCAAAAGCTAACGTACCAACAAAAAAAATCACTCAGTGATAGCGTTGAAGGTTTGAACCTATTAAACATAGAAAACATTCAAGGCGCACATCTTAAGTAGATGCAAAATCTACTATTAAAAATAATTCGTGTTGTAATATTTAACAACAATCTTAATTTAATTTGAAAAAAATATAAATTTATAGTAATTGAAGCATAAGGCGCTATTGTATTAATCTCTAAAATTTTTCATCATTTTCCTACTTTAGTTAAATCTTGATGCATAATATTAATTATTTTTATAACAAGACCCCATATGTTTAACTTAGTTGTAACCTCCACAGACGTATTTTGTCTATAGTATATGTCACAACTCATTATGTTATATAACTGTGATTATCGTATGTTTACTTAAAAATAATTGCTTAAAAATGTCTCTAGGTAATGTAGGTTACTAACGATCGCAGTGTTATAACGAATTTGTAATCATTATTTATATGCGCATTACGTACTTTTATATGAAAATGTTAAATAGTAAATGGTTAATTTTTGTGTAACGTGCAATATACTACCTGCATTACGTCATAAATCTGACATTTTCTTCATGTGTGGGTCATCACCGACGATGCAGTAGTATGTTCCAGTTGAAGCAGCTAGTTTCTATACCGATATCTAACCTGCTATTGATCTCTCCATAGACGCAGCGAGCGAGCTAATGAATTAATATCATACTATAATATACAAGTACTAGTACTACTACTAGTAAGTACTAGTACTAGTAGGTATGAAATGAGAGGTATCCACACATATTTAATTTCCAACTATTCTTTGTTAATCAGTTAAATGATTATCATCTAGTTATTAGACAAACAAAGAACTGCTTTTCGCGACTCAGGTATCTCGTCAGGCGCTGGAAGCACTCTGCTAATAGGCTACAGTTACCGCAATTACATATGTCGGATGAGCGATGATCTGATGACAATAATCGTTGCGTAATTCAATGTAATATTATACAAGATGAGTTCCCAAGGCGAAATAATTGACTTCAGTTTAAATCATCAAACAGTAACAGTTCCACTTTGTTGTTGTAGTATAAATTCATGTTCAAATTTGTAATATATTTATGGTAAAAATGATTTTGTTTATTAAATGATCATGAAATAGTTTAAGTTAACGGATAAATACTTTGTAAATAGCTTCTATTCCACAATCTAATAATTAAGTATAGAGCAAGTGTATTTTGTTTCATTTGTACCTGTATTTCTTTTCGTTTAGTTTATTTATTTTATTTGAAATAAGTTATTTAAGTAATAAGTGTAAAGGTAAACAATGAAAGAGTTGCTTCTTACTGAAAATATAATACTACAATGAAGACAGTATGATATTATAAGTAAACTAAGAGTAGGGTAATAAAATCTCTTTTTGAATGAAGTAATATAGCAGTTCTTTGAGTAGTTTCCGTAGTTTAAAGTTTGTCTATAATGATTGTCTGTATAGCACATATAGAAACAAATTAAAACCATTTACAATCATCAGCATAAGTACACTGTTATTCATTTCAAGTAATTACAGACAGTGAATATTTAATTACTTAGCACGATTCTTTGGCGTATTTGAAAAGTTTTGATCATTAATACTGTAGGTTATGAGCTGTTGACAAAAAAGAGAAAGGTATTCTAAAAAACTTGAAATTATTAAAAACAACACTTTATACGAATCAAATAAAAAACTACCATACATTTAAATTTTCTCACTACCTTCTCGAAATTCGTGATCAGCTCTTTGCCTTTAAATTTTCAGGAGTCGTTCAAAATTATAAGGAAAAACGTAAAATAAACGCCACTTATATGTAAAAACACTAATAATATTTCATTAGTTTTAGGCATCAGTACTTATATTTGTATTCAATATTACATGTAAAAAATAAATAGGCTTTACTGAACAAAGATTTAATTATTTCATTCATTCTAATTCTATGATAAACAATCATGTAATTTTTCGAAAAATAAACTTATTATTTTTAATATCTGTATCCCTTCTTATTTAAGTGTACAAATACATCATATTAAACCACTGAAATACAATTATATCTGCACGGATGGCATAGTGGTTTAAACGGTAAACTTGCCGCTTTCTGTTGCATTGAGCATTAAGGATTTAAACCACACAGGGACAACACTGTGTAATCCACAAATTGTGTTTCTGAGTCCGGGTGTTTTTGTGACCCTTTCATGTAGAAAATATACCACATTTAAGGTAGAAAATTAAGAAATGTATAATTATGTTAGTAATATACTCTCAAATTAGTATGGAAATTAAGTAAAATAATTTATTTTTATTTAAATACACGCTATGTCAAAGCAATTATTAGAAAATCTAGAATTCTACTGAGTGATATACATACACATTTTATCTTTAAAGGACACAATAATGTAAAAATAAAAGTACATTAACTATTTATTAAAGTTTAGTTAGATATATAAATAGGTAAATTATGGTTCAAAATCTTCACCAGAATGATAATATCTTCACTAGACAACAGTGAATTTTGCAGCTGTTATCTTGAACAAGTCTTGCATAACGCTTGTATCTATGCCAAAAGTTGTATCTATATTGTAACCACACTCGTTCCCACTCATTCCCACATATTCATATGCGTATACTTATCGCCTATAGGGACTAAGAGGGTCCATACTGTTATTAAACTTGAAACGCCCTAATTATCAAGTATCTTCCTTCCTAACCTTTTATTATTATTATTCTCAAGTTTAATTGGGCTCGGCTACTAGTTCAACCGGTTTTACCTGAATATCAGTTTTTTACACGAAGCGACAGGCATCGCACCTTCGCAACCCTGAGAGTGTACTGAATTCGAAGGTTTAACTAGCCAGTATATTTGAGGGATTTCCCAATAACGATTGCCAGAGATGTTCATGACAAGGACCGACGGTTTAATGTGCTCTCCGAGGCACAGGCGGGGAACACGCTACGCACGTTTACGCTAACCACTAGACCCAAGAGTCAGTCTAATTATCTAGTGTTTTATTATGCATTAATCAGGACATTGACTCCTGTGTCGAGGGCGGTCCCTTGATCGCCATTACAAATTGTCAGTAACGGTGACGTGCCCGAACCGTCACATGAAACGTGACTAGCGTACTTACTCGCAGTATGTAAATGTGCCGGACCGTCTACCTAATGTTAACACTTCAAAGACTGACTTTGAATGTCTTACTTAACGACTTACGCGTTCCTTTTGAAAAAGTTCTTGTCTACGCAGATTCAAAGAGATTATTCAGTTTTAAAAATAAATTATACATAACAGTGCAATAGTTGAAGCTATTGTTGAAGGAGCTAATTTTATGCGATAACATTTAAAAATTGTCTTAAAGAGGATAAAGGTGAAGCATCTCGAATTAGATCTTTTAAGTAGTTTAAATATCACTACAAGCTTTAGTTTAAATTACTAATTTCCACATCTTACGGGCTCTAGAGTGGAAACCGCGTCTCGCAAACATAGTATAGAACGTCCACAGGCCAGGTGGAGTGATGATTTGCGTAAGACAACTACTAGGAGCTGGATGCGAGAAACCGAGGAGCGTGAAAAGTGGCGTGTAATTTAAGATGCTTATGTTCAGCAGTGGACTTTGATAGACTGATAATGATGAAAGATCTAACAATAAAAGATAATGCTAATAAATTTATTAAACAAATATTAAATTTCCCTTTGCCCTATTTATTTCATAAACATTACAAATAGAATTTTACTTAACATTTATTTTAATAGCATGCAAACCATACAGCTATAACAAATTGTAATTGGTTTCTACTCATAGATATATATAAGTACTTGTAATTTCAATTCGCATAGTATAATACTAACTTACCCAAGATTGATTGTCTTACAAATTTATATTGTAATTATTTATTTCTATAAATAGAATAAGTCATAAATGCCTCATTTAAAAATCCAAGATTGGCCTATAATTTCTCCGGTCATTCACCTGTTAGACACTGACATAAATACATACCGTATAACCGATATGAATATGAATCCATAAAAGTCCTATTGTCGCGACAAATTGAATACGTGTCGAATCAGAAAGAAGCCGTTCGAAAAAGGCTATGCAGGACAGGTAACGGAGCGTGGGCACCCATTGAATGACAGGTAATTCAGTCAGTAGAGCTTAGGACTGCCTATGAAATTATGTCAATCTATTAGACACATACAATGTTAGGTTATTATGATTTCCTTACTTTTAAGTCGTTACAGTAAATTCAACTAAGAAGTGAGGTATAATGAATTGCCTAATTAAGAAATGATAGCCGGATTAAAGTTTAGAAACTTCAGCGATTAGTATAATAAGGTTAATGGTACATTTAATATCCCTTCTCAATAGACAAAAGGAAGTTGCTCCCACTCTATCAACATTAACTGAAAAAAAATTGCATATTTACGTTAATTTTCGTTATCCATCCTGGCTAGAAATAATTACTCATTTGTAGACATGCAAAAAAAATCTCAATACTTCGAATGTAATAACAGCAAACATAACAGCAAACATTACTTTGAAGATATCGTACAGTCGAAGAAAAATAGGATTTCGTGCATCCTGAAATTGTATTTTTTAATTTGAAGAGGAAGGAAATAAATATAAAAAAAATATTTAGAATGTGACGTAAAACATTATATTTATATTATAAATAAAATGACATTTTATGAGAGTCTCAAATACATTTATTTTGTTAATATAAAATTGACGACTTTAAAGTCATAACACATCTGGCAGTGACCTGCCACAGGCATTATTTGCTTAAAAGGTCACTGTGGTCACTTTTTGAAAATGTTAAGACTTTTTAGCGAAAATAAAAGTATTATTATTATCATTATCTAAATATCACCAAAACCATATTTTCACCAAATGTTAAAACTACTACTACAAATACATAAACTTTATTGGTTAATAGGTCGACGATCACAACTAAACATGAGCAATAAACTTCTCCTGTATAAAACTATACTCAAACCAATCTCGGCCTACGGCATCCAGAAATGGTGGACAGCCCCTCACTCTAATATTGAGATCGTCACACCAAGACCTGCAAGTTAACACAGTCAGACCAGAAATAGTACGACATACTAAAACTTACCAGAAGAGTAATAAAACACCCAAATCCCTTGGCACAAGATGAAGGAAACTCACGCGAATCGTGGGTTGAAACGGAGAATGCCCCAATACATACTTCAATAAACCTGTTTACACTTAGTAAAGTTGGATATGACATAGGTCCAGACCGGGCAAGTCATGATAAATCCCAACTAACTTACTGATGTCCCAGTGTGTGACAGATTGTAGTAAATAAACAAGCAAAATGAAAATTAGTACTGACCCTAAAAAAAAACAAACTAAAATACTATTGTAACAGCATCCTTTTGTATTATTGGTTTAATCGATCACGTACGATTCCATGTAGGCAACCCTCGTCAAGTGAATTTAACTTCCAAAGTGAAAAAGATGTAATAAGTCAAAAAGTTTTTTATATAACTCTGAGTAGAACATGGCTTCTTTGTATATCAAAGACTAACTAAACTTAAAATCCTCGTTGATCTTAGTATGCAAATAAACGTGTTTAGCACATGAAATAACATGAAATGCAAGACTTAAACTAAGATTCACAGTAATAGAGAGAAGCCCAAAACACTAGAGGTTTTATTTTTCTATATACATGATAAGCTACACTTAATTACTAAAACAAATAAAGGCGCAAATTATTTTTACGAAAACAGATAAGTAAAAGGAAAGTGTTGAAGTAAATGATATGAAGGACAATAAAAATAAGTAAAAAGACTTAGGCAACGACACGTAGGGAAGTAGCTATGGTCAGAAGAAATAAGATATGTCAGTTACCTTAAAACAATTGCTCTTATTATTCTTACACATTATTTAAGTTTTCTTATTTCTGTTTTACACTAAAAACTAATTTTTAAAAAATCGGAGAGCCATTCGGTATTACATGTAACAAACCTAGCTGTAATCACAATTTAAATATTACTTCTTGCTGGAAGTCCTCGGGAGGAATTGATTAGGATCAGTGAGAACTGAAACTGCCTTCCTAGTCAAGTTGCATTATATAAATGTAATCGTTAATAAAAAACTAAAAGATGTATAGGAATGACATCTCTCAACGATAAGTCACGTGGTCCAAACAAAATAGAAGCCAATAATACAAGAGAATAGAGGTGTTAGCTATAGTAGAAAGAGAATCGACGCGTTATGGGCAGGCTCGAGTAGAGTGACACAACGGCCTCACAGAAAACCGGTGAGAAACAATGCCTACGCTGTGTGTGTACCGAGTGAGTGAGGATACCGGAGGCCCATACCCCAGCGGTAATAGCTTACCATCAGACGATACGTCTGCTCGTTTGCCCCTATTCCATAAAAAAAACACTTGGCTTGGCTAAGGGGGCAGGACATTAGAAGTAAACGCTTTCCTCGCGTCAATCGTAATCATTGGAAAAACAAATCGAACTTGCAATGGTGATGCGATCGGCACGGGGAATGAACTATTATGGCCATTTGTAACTCTCACTCGTTTATGTTGTGATGCTGCCGATACACTTTCCTGTGCGACTACGTGACTCGACTAAAACACGACGGTGCGTGCAGTGAAACATCACTGATGTAATACCCCTAATGCATTATCCTGCTACATATTACTCGAATACGATGAGACCGTGTTCGTAAATTGTATTAGATAATATTTTTAACACAACGAAAACTTTAGAATGTGTCAGCCCTGAGACTATTGCTAATTATGCGTGATACCGATTTTGTATATTGATATTTCGATGGATTAAATCACAACGCATACGATTTATACTCACCACACCACTACTACTGTCTAACAACTATAATAAGAAAAACATAAACCTATTTTATATTTTTCATAAATCATCATATTTGTTTAAACATAAAAGAAAAGTAATGTTACGAAATCCATTAACCTTCCGAGGAATCTTAAGGGGTTGATAGTTAAGCCAGATAAATGTTTGAGTTCAGGGTATGGTAACAACTGTTACCTGTGACCCTGCCCGCTTCAAACATAGTGGTTTCATCATCATCATCATTTTCATCAGCCTATCGCAGTCCACTGCTGGACATAGGCCTCTCCAATTTCACGCCACTTAGTTCGATCTATGGCTTCTCGCATCCAGCTCCTGCCAGCCGTCTAAAATTCACAGTAAAAAAGTTTTCGTCCTGACTTTTTACGTAGTCGAGTTATAATTTTAAAAACTTTTTCTTGTTGAGTTTTATTTATTTAAAATACTTTTCTTCAACATAACATTTAGACCATGTCATGTTTGAGATGGACGTTTGTATTTTTAACCAAAAAAATAAATCTTTAATGGAAGATCTTCAAAATAAGCATACCATTTCATTAAAACATTGTTTATAACAAAACATAAATAACGCAACGCACTTTTTCTAATGCTCATATTGTGAGATCGAAATGTTACCTATTTTAGTAGATATGCTATTAATATTAAACACTTATTAATAAATGAAATGGATTGTCAATAATAAATAAGTAAATAATCTAATATAATAATATTTTCGGACATTTTAACACACAACGCCATCTAGTCTTAAACTAAGCAGGGAGCTTGTACTATGGGTACTAGACAACTGATATTAATACATATATACTTTTCTTTTGTAAATACATACTATACATATAAAACACCCAAACTCCGAAACAAATATTTGTAGATCATACAAACATTTGGTCCGACTCAGGAATCGAACTCGAGACCTCTAGCACAGCAGTCGCATACGCTACCACTGCGCCACCGAGGCAGTCAATGGTATACATACAAAGATTCTAAGCAGTTAGATATGGCAAAATTTACTTAATGTTATTAATTCTCAAAATGTATTGTGTGTATTGAAATTTTAGTTTGTCTGCTCTATTAATTAATTAGTTAAAATAGAAACATTTAAAATAGTGGATAATCGTATATAAGTATACTAGTCACAAAGTAGCTAACGCCTTCAAATATAAAATTAAAAGTAAAAGCCGCAGGTTATTTCAACACCTGACAATTCGCATGTCGCGAGCATTTTGATTTGATTAAAACAACACAATACCTACTTCTACAAACAGCGACCAAACTAATATCTTAGGTCACTATTACGTTAAAGAGTATAGAATTTACCAATTCTTGGGCGCATTGCCAGTTTAATGTGAAGACTGCGCGTGTCCAACATTACTGAACATTCTGTCCATTCTATCCATACATCTTTTGACAAATAAAAATACATTGGTTTTAATGTGTTTTGCTAGTGATAATGGACAGTTCTTTATTTTAGAAATGAAATTGAGTCCATTTTAAATAAAATTTAACCAGAAAACTGTTAAAAAATATAAGCCGACCCCGTAAAATTTTTGATAAAATTTAAACAGCCTATGTCACCCAGGCCATTATTACGAATCTATTACTACCCCATTGATTAAAATCGGTTCATACAAACATACATATACTGCCAAAACTATTACCCTTCATTTGGCTTCACCGTAGTCAGATAAAAATTGTTATGGTAGCAATTCTGTTGTTGTCATCACCATCATTAAACTAAAATTTGTTGGATTATATACTTTAATATTATCTGCTTATTCTGAGTACACTTTTCGATATCTCACATCTCAGCTGACATTGTGTTTAGTTCAGTACAAAATAAACGTTAATCAGAGACACACGCTTTTTTACTCATAAACAAGCATGTACTTCTGATCAATTTTTAGTTGGTGCTGAACTAAATATAGTGAAAGCTGAGATGTGAGATGTGCAAAAATGGACTGTAAATCGATATATTTAAAGTATATAAACCAATAACAAATTTTAGTGAATTTTAGTTTAGTACTGACAACAAGCAAATCACCACCAATATATATATATGAAAAGACAGCTTTTCTCTGACAAAGTAATGCGCGATGGGTTTTAGTATTATGTTGCAAATTTTATTATGCAGTCAAGTTGCTACAGCAGATAAACACTGAATATAAAGTCTAATAGAGAAGTGTTTTTTTGAATAGGTAGGTCATTATCTTTTCTCATTTTATTCTATCTTGGGCATATATTTTAAATATATTTACTATTTAAACCTACAGCGATAGCAGCTTTTAAAGTTGCATTTATTCACACTGATAAACACATAACCAGGGTCATCGACGTAGCCCACAGGATTAGCAAGCTGAAGTGGCAGTGGGCTGGCCACATTTGCCGAAGAACCGAAAACCGTTGGGGTAAACGAGTTCTTGAGTGGAGACCGCGTCTCGGCAAGCTTAGTGTAGGACGTCCACAAGCCAGGGGGAGCGATGATTTGCGCAAGACGGCTGGCAGGAGCTGGATGCGAAAAGCCATAGATCGAACTAAGTGGCGTGAAATTGGAGAGGCCTATGTCCAGCAGTGGACTGCGATAGGCTGATGATGATGATGATGATGATGATATAAATCAGTAAAAAAAGGAGAACCTTTTTATTTTTTTAATTTCCGGTTCTTCTAAAAAGAAAATTAAAAACTTCATCCTTCTTAAATTATATCACTCGTCAATAGCCTTTAATTCCACTGCTAGATATGAGCCTTTCTTTAGAGCGGAAGTTATGACTTAAATAAATTATTAAAAATAGACATAACGTGTATTTCAAATGAAGAAAATATAAAAAATAAATTGCTCATCAATTTTTATGTTTGGCTAGTTAGTGGCCAGTACGACATCACAATATTTTTAACGTAGGTATGTATATTAACCAGGTCAGTATATTACAAAATTAGTAAATCATATATTTCAACATACATTGCATATATGCAAAAGAGACCTGATAGGTATTATACCAGATTGGCTAAGTCTAACCAAACACATGGTCTTATAAAACCTTCTCTAGTAATATAGTTTAGGTACTATTAATTATACACTATATTTTTTTTTCTACGTATCGACCAGAATTTGACACGTTTTATCAGAAAATATGAGCTCAACGGATACTGGGGGAAATGATTCAAAGAACTGCAACGCACTTCTGATGCATAAGTAGCGGTACTCATTTTCCTTCAGGTGGCATTCTGTTAGTTTCCCCCTTTACTCGCTTCCTATACCATAAAAAAGTACATCTACAATTTCAGCTACGCTTTAATCCTCTACTTATTTCCCTAGAGTGTAGATGATGAATATAGGGGAAGGGTGTATTAAAAATGTTACCGTTACTAAGGTTTGGCTGTGGTCGTGATAATTCTATCTAGACGATACTAGCTCTCATAACATGTCAGGCGCTGTTGACAAGAAATCACTTTCATTTAAGCGCAACATGTTTTTTACTAAACCATATATGTAGAGTCATACAATAACATCTTTCATTTAAAGCTTCACACGAGTTTCGTTGTGTCTGATAATTTGTGAGATTCTGGATATGAAAAAACTTACCTAGTACTACACTTACTAAGTAATTTAGTTTATAAAAAGATAAAAAATTAAAACTAAAATTTGTAATGAAAGTTTTTTCTTGTGTATTAATTATAATCCCTCCCAATAGTTACCACTTCTAGATACGTAGATATTTTTGGTAATACATATATTTTTACAACTTTAAATGTTGATATAGTATTATTGCCGACGGTAAAATATAAGTTTGGATAAAAAACTATAAAATAAATAAATTAATAAATATTTTGGACATCTTACACATAACGCCATCTAGTCCCAAGCTAAGCAGAGCTGTTGTTATGGCTACAGACAACTGATATAAATACATACATATTGTACATAGAAAATACCCAAACTCCGAAACAAATATTTGCAAATCATACAAACATTCGGTCCGAAGCGGGAATCGAACCCGAGATCTCAAGCACAGCAGTCGCATACGCTACCACTGCGCTACAGCGGCAGTCAAAAAGATGAAATACATGATGGAAACACGTAGTATATATTTTTAGAGTTGAAGAGATAAGGTAAATAAATAAATCGCCTCAATGTAAAGAAATACGGGCATATTTCAAATATATGTAATATTATAAATTTGTATACAAAAGGACGCGCCAATGGCTAAATCACGAAGATATTTACACTGAACTAGCTTTCAACCGTGGCTTCGCTCGCATTAAAAAAATTGTCCTATGTTACTTTTGACACCTCCAAGAATATGTATACAAAGTTTCATGATGATCGGTAACGTAGTTTTAGCGTGAAAACGTAACAAACAAACTTACTTTCAGCTTTATAATATTAGTGTGATTTATCAAAAATGGGACTAACTAAAATACTATATGAAGAAATAGATACCAAGCATTACTTATGCAATTCCACGTTACGTGCTAAGTCTAATTTCTCACTCTTAGGTCCTACTCAGATAAGTATTGTCAACAAGAAAAAATTTAAACTATAGCCCTACTACTTAAAACGTTTAATAAAATTTATACAGCTTTTGTCATTATTACTCATTCGTTAAAATCGGTTGAATAGTTTAGGAGCTATGGTGAAACATACATAGACTGTCAAAAATATTACTCTCACCTCATATACTTTTTTTAAAAATGACTCCCGCTTTTTCAAATTTTGTGCTGTGTTGTTTACAAGAGTGCATGAAACGGACAGAAATAACACTTGGAGCAATAATATGTGGGTTATGCAAACTGTTGTCCCGTGTATTTTAATACACAACACATCGCAATAGAAAACGGCATGGCGACCCCTACGCCATCCGTGGAGTCAAACATCTTTTACGTCGACTTTACAGTCTCACAACGTCAGTTTTCAAATCATCAAAATATAAGTGTATATTTTTGGTTTATCCGTTCTCGACAATTGATGATAAATTGACCTCTTATTTGACAAGGGTCAGGAGAAAATATAAATGTTTGTCTTGTTCAACAAGGTAGGTAGGTACATCGGATATGAACTTAACTCGTTTAAGCCTCGCCATTGTAGGTGTAATTTAAACACTAAACGTTTTAGTGAATTGGTGTTGTTATTAAAACTTCGTCTTTCCTAAGTTGAAATAATATTAAGTAGGTCCTATGTCAAAGACAAACAACAGTATTTTTTTATTTCTCATTTATTCTCATTGTAACAACTTAAATCATCACACAATAACTTACTCGATCATTCAATTAGAAATTAATAACATTTGTAGAAAAATATCATATAAAACTTCTATGTCTGCCTCACATATTATTACTCTTTCTTGTGGCTTCGCTTACTGTAGTTGTGTAAAACTACTTCTTACTAAAGACTAAGCGGGGTTAAAAGGTGTAATTGAAGCTTAAAAAATAGTGGATCTCAAGTAACAGTATCCTTTACTTAACAAATATACATAACACTAGAGTGCGTATCATACCAGACTATAAGACTTACATACTCTTTTTAATTCAAGTTCAATACTCAATGAAATTCAATCTTAAAAAATTTGAGTTAGGTCTACAAATAGGTATATTAAGGTACTAAAGTATCTGATATATTTGTGTCACTCAATGATTTTGCTAATATGACTCTATTACGGTTCTTTGAAGCGAAATATTTGGTACTTCAAACTACAATTTATACACTGAAGTATAACGTTACAAAAGACATAATGAAGAATTTAAATAAAATGAGTTTGTGTCTCGAATACAAAAACAAAAGAATCGTTTTCTTAATTAATTAGATCGTTTAGCGGTATAGTCGCGGCAAGCGTTACCAATTTATAAAGTGATGCATTTCATTGGGAGTATGTGGTCGTGGTATGCGTTCACAGTCGGTCACCTTGCAATAAGGTATGGTGGTCGCGTCGGTCGCAGGGCGAGAGTGGGCGACCTCATATAGCTTGCGCAGGAGGCGTTTCCTTTATTTGTTGGTTGTTCGCTGCGTGATAGTGACGTGGGCCCAAGCGCAGAAGACATCATGCGTACCTTGCTGGTAAGTTTCAGTGGCATGCCCTCACCAAGGGCGGTTACATCATTTAAATACCGAACACGACAGTAATTATTTCCCCATTTCCCTAAAAAATATTTTAAAAAGTGTTTTTTTAATAAAGTGACATTTTAGTATTCTCTGCTATTTACAATGTGATTATACTAATCACATTGTAATTAATAATGTTGAAAATCCTGCTAAACTTAACTATGGCTTCTAAATACTACGATTTTTCACATGTAATACTTACTTACTTTCAATATTTTTGAATAGCTTATTTTTGTTAGATATTAGATATATAATAGAAATAGAGTTAACAATACAACTGTTACATATAATGATATATCAATATTATATTTAATTGGTAGGTTTAATAAACATAATTAATTTTCTTTACCTTGAGTCGACCAATGTCAACATAGAGTACAAAAAGTGAACTAGGTATAAATAGATATCACCGTACTTAGATAATGTAAGGACACAACTTTGTGAAAGTGAACCAATTTGAATATACGTGCAAACGGACGAATTATCTAACTACACTATTATATGTACTCACAACAAGTTCTTGATTACATTTCAGTGAATAATATATAAGTAAATTATTAATATCCAAGTGATCGAATCCAGGTCGAAGCACAAGCATTCGAAGTATCAATTTCGCATGCCAACCTTGAAAGCGAGCGTAAGCTGACAATTCAGTACTGAGAACTATCATAAATCTTATGCACATTGCTTGCTTTACCTCACAATACATAACAGTGTCCTTAATAAGACAGGTGGAACTAATGTGTCTGTGCAAATTACATAGCATTTGGCAAGTAACTTGTCATGTTAATATATGAATTACGTAAAGCACGTCACTTTTACGGACAAATGTCTTACATTGCCTCACTGGCCCACTGTTATTAACAGGCTTGGCCACTGGACGTAGGTACGGGCTTTGATACGCATAACTTGTTCGGTTTCAACAGTAAAACTAAATTGTAGTATAAAAAGTAATATTTGTAAACTCACTCGGTGCCCGGCATTATATTTGTCGGTGAAAAGCTGTTTGCCGAATTTCGAAATAGAAACTTCCGTGGGAAATATAATTCTGTGTTACAAATGCATACAGGTCGTTAAAGCTGCTAACCATTCATGACAACCAGCGCTAAAACTGAACAATTAAAAACATATCAACTATTAAACATGTGCTGTAAACATAAAACATATAGTATATGAAGAATCGAAATACAGTTCCTGTGTATTTTACTCGATTACAACAGTCATTACAGTCGCAAGAGAATGTAGGATATCCTTATACCATTTATTAGCTATGCTGACAGGTTACATCAATACGACATCACCTTGGTCTGTTTGTGTGACCTTCATATATTTGAAATGATATTTTTGGACCTCCATGAGGATCTGTCACCCTGTTAACAATATATTATTAAACTTGTTATTTTAGTGTCACTGGTGCTTATGTTGTTCTTCTTAAACTAAACTAAAATAACCAAAATATGATTCGTTTGACACAACATAATGAGTTAAATTAGTTAATTCAAACCATGATTTTTCATTTAAATTTTTTTCTTGTACGTTCAAATCACTTAAAACTAACATTTTAGTTAATCTTAGAAGTTAAATTAGACTTTACAAAAATAAAAACATTCTAAAGGAAAAAAGTCCAAAAAAGTTCTAATCATTTCAAGTCACTTATTCAAAATAAAACAATTTTAGTCAAATTATAGTTTAGTGATGCAAACAAAAGAACTAACACAACTCATTATCATCATCAACAACCCATAAAGTCCCACTGCTGGGCTCGGGTCTCCTCTCAGGAGAGACCAAGTGCGGTTTGGGGACTTAACACAACTATCTGAATTAAATTTTTGTTTGTTGTATGTTGATAAGAAATGAAAAAGATTTAATAACATGTGTGTGTGTAAAGACATCCATCGATCTCTACTTCAATCAGATAAAATAAAAAAGATTAAATCTAAAATAATTAAACTTTGAAGAAATAAAGATACCTTCAAAGAATCTTTCAAATTAAATAATTATTGACACATCATTAGTATCAAATGTGACAAATTAATAATTACCTTAAAGTTTGTGATTCTACTAACTTTAACTAAATAAGTGATGTACCGCTTATTAGAAAGCTTCAGTCAAATATCGTTTGGACCTTCACTTATGAACTGGGGTTATTTGTGTTTGTGAAATGTATTTATTTCTATGTATATATGTATATTAGTCTGTTAATATACATGTATAGTATTAAAAATACTGGAAGTTTTCTACAATATAGATGAAACGTGAACTAAAATATAAAACCTTGATATTGCTTTTTTATCTTGAACTATTGTTTTGTTCTTAAAAAAAATAGTAAATATTTTAAATCGTTTAAAGCAAGGCTTTCCTGTTTCCTCTTACTGAAATAGCAGCAAATTAATAAAATGTAATTTTAAAAAATCTAAAGTTAGTCAACTTTCTTAGTTCTCATAAATATATCATAAAAACTTAAATTCTTAACTGATAATAATGCCTCACGTTAGAAAGTTACAGGAACGTGTTAAGCCTACCTCTTCAGATTCTGTAACCTTAGTAGAAAGTATTCACCTATTTGCTGAACTTCTCTTTTCATCTCTTTTGAGTGTTTTATAACCTAATTTTATACTTATTAACATAAAACCGATTAATAAAGTTCATTTTGATGTCGATGACCTGTCGGCAATTATTTCTCAATTCATTTGAAATTCTATGCACAAAAGCATGACGCTTACGATGCATGTTATATAGTAATACGTATTATTACGCTATAATGAAAACCCAGTACTAGGTTATCAACAGGTTATTATCCAATAACAATTGGATTATAAAGGCGTTTTTAATTAGTTTTAACTGGTCTCTTACAAAAGACATCAACGCGTGCATACGCTTGAACCTCTTAACTCGTATCACTTGTCTCGGTTCACTATACTTTGTTTAACATTATAAAATATTTATTATATTTACTTTTAATATATCTCAATAATTCTAGAATGTATTGTATGCATATCATCTTGCATTGCAAACTTCGTTTTAATACTGTGCTAGTTGGTTATATTTTTAATAATTAATTACATATCGCTAATGATGAATGTTTACAGGTACATTTTATCTTACTAAAAAGAAGGTGTATCAGTTCCTTATTTACTAAAAGTAAAATAGTTATTGTAAACAGTCACATAACTTACATTCATTGCAATTCTGTAAGTTGCAACTTCACATCTTGTGCAGTTTCTTTTCTTGTGCGTAATGAAGGTTATGTGTCCTGAAAATGATATTCTTATTCGCTTACCTTTATGAGATTAAATCGTACAACATTCATTACATATTACAGAGTACATTGCCTTTGCAAATACTACTCGTTATCTCATAATAAACCTGTTTATTTTTCAGTTTCTATGTTAATCACGTACTGCCAATGTTTTCCCTGTTGTTAGCCAGATTGTTATTAGTTAAAACTAATATTATAAGCAATTACTCGGTTCATATTCAAATTTTAAGTCACATTCAACTCTCCTCATGGTATTATTAGTGTTTTGCATTTAAAAAATTATTGAAACTAACTAAATATAAATTTAATATAATTATTTTCGTCATCACAGCGGTTGACATGCTACATATTTCTTCATAAGAGAGGAATTTTAAAAGTTTTAATTAACGCTAGCATTTTTGTCTCACACGAAATCTATTACAACAATTTAGTATAATAAATATGCATTTAGTTCGTTGAATTAAATGAAAATAATAAGTCTCGTTTCCAGCTGTCTATGAATATTGAAATAAAATACAATGTTTTAATTATAACTTTACAAAATGTTTAATACTTAACAAAAATATAATTATTCTTTTGTAATCTTTCAACATCGGTTAAAATTAACTTATGTATTGCCCCGAAACAAATTAGGAAATTAAGATTTCACGACATAGCAATGTGTATTTTAAAGTTCGCAAAAAATTTTTGAAATAAACTGTAATATCATCATGAAATTGCAATGAAACCGTAAATATCAATCGAAGAATCCAGTAAATGGTTAATAAGTCTTATAACATTTGATTCTGATTTGAATTGTCTTGAGCAACCTGACATTTCATAGACAGCTTAATAATTATTAGGTATTTAATATATTGTGCGCCATTCCAACGTTTCACCTTGAGTGGCGGAAGCACGAGCGCCGCCTGGCGTCCTTACTACTTTCAGATCTGTCTGCTCACACCCTCACCAATTGTAATTTAAAAAAAGAATCATTGTTGTTATTTAAAATAATTTTAAATAATACTACCTGAGATAAGTCGCTTTGTACATCAAATTGATCGGGAATATTGGTCTGATAAATTGGTGATTTTGACTACTAAAGTAGTAGACCAAGTTCGTGTATTTAATTTCAACTCAGTACAAAAAAACTGTCAGCAGTTTGTTACAATATTAGGCTCTATATATTTTGGAACCAGATGACCGTGCTCAAGGTGTAACCAAGGTTCTCAGGGAATTATAATTTAAGTATGTAATTACTATAATCTGTGTCACTTTTGTACAGTAGTATTATATCGAAATTTGCTGTGTAATATTGTTTTCGAGGTTCTTATTAAACCAGTAATACTTTTAAATTGGCATCCGAATAATCCAATTAATGCATTGCTTTAAACATACTCAATTTTTTTATAGCTTCCTTATTTTCGGTTCGGATCGAATTTCTAGTGCTAATATAGATTCTTGGATCGACGATCAGCATATTTTTCATACAGAAAAAATGACTCTCAGTGTTCATCACTAATAGATTGCACAAAGATCATTGAAATACATAACATTGACATTAATATCTTAACATTTAAAACACATGTGCGTTACGTAACGATTTTTATTGACCATTAATTTGGAATTATCCGGTTGTTCCCGATATTTATTTTTATGTTTGTCAATCATGTACAATCATATCGTAATTGTGAAATTGTCAGAGTACGTTGTAGTATGTCGTCGAGTCGTGAACATTGACGCAATATATAAATCAATGGACACTTACTCGCTCGACTTTCCCAAAGCGGTGTACGTTTTGCAATAAAAAAGTTTCTTCGAAATTTTTTATCGTTATTAAGTTATCTCTCGAAATATATTGTTTTAAATTATATGTTACCAAGGTCGTGATAATAGAACACTAACCCTCTACAGATTATTACCTTACCCTCTTCTGGTGTAAGTGTAAAATGGGTAAATTTCGTTCGCAGTGACAGTCGACAATCTTCTTAATCTTCTTATACTATAAAAACTTTTATTACATAATATACTAGTTCCTCCTTACGCAGAACACAATCGGAAAAACTTTTGTCCTAATACTGTTCTCTGTCTACAATACCTTAGTTTTTGCTAAGCAGAATTGACACGTGGTATAGCAAGTGTATTTATCACAAGACTCATCATAGACTAGTTTGTCGTATTCGTACCAAGGTGTCTATTAGATTGTAATGAATATCATTGACACTCTTAAGCCTATTTAATAGCTAATGCAGACGAGGACAAATCTAATATTGGCGCTAAATTCTAGCTGCTCTGGAAAGTAATATGTACAAATAAATTTACGTTAAATCGATGATTTTAAACACGGAAGTATACGTATGCTCTGCACCAAAAATTTTGTTTAGTTCCTAAGTCTGATAATTTTCCCAAAATACTTACTAATCTGAGCATAATAGTGCCAATTCTCTTTTAATAAACTATTAATTGAATATTGGACACAATAATAGTAATCACAGTTCATATATCTACTGTTAATATACTTATGTTTGTTTAATTATTAATTCTGTAATAAGCTGGCCAAGTGCGTATCGAGCCACGCCCTATACAGGTTTTGTAGTTAGCTATCGCAATGATGTGAACTAAAACGATACTAAAATAAAATACAAATAGTAAAGGCACGTTTTGTTATTTCATATTATAAACATTTCATATAAACGGTTTCGGCAGGCTCGTAGACTATTCCTTGTAAATTATTGAATCCTACTTAGGTGTGATAGTCTGTGAAAATAAGTAGGGACGAGTAGAAATGACTAAACTGTAATGGTTCCATTTTTGCCATTTTGGCTACGCAATTCTAAAATACGATAAAATCTCGTAACAACTTTAATATTGTAACGTACCTACGAAAAAAGTTACATCAGACGGGAGATTTATTACGCTTATATGTATGCAAGCACAGCTTAATACTATGTAGTTTGTACATACCAATACTAAAATATTCATACCAATCCGCTTGTACTCATACAAAGGCATTTTTATAAATTCTACTCAAAATTATGCAATCTAATGAAATTTGTAGATAGGCGCTTGTACAAAACACAATGGAATAACTATAAGGCAAGCGATTCTATCTGCATGGATCGACTGAGCGGAGTCAAGTGTACATGCAATTTCAATTGCGAAGGTCTATACCACGAGAAAGTATGCCGTTTAGCATTACGTAGTACATTCTAATATTAGAGTTATAAAATTATTAAATGTTATTCATTGTTTATAACAGTTCCTTTTAAAGGCCTAAACTTTATCACTCTACTTGACAAGTGATAAAATAATATTTTAAATTTACACTACGCCGTCTAGTTCCAAATTGAGCAGACCTTGTACTATAGGTGCTAGGCAACTGTTATATATGTACTTGCAAATGCATACAAACACCCAAACTCCCAAACAAATATTTGCAGATATAACAAACACTTGGTCCGACTCAAACACAGCAGTTGTAAACACTACCATTTCGCCAACGAAGCATTCAAAGTAGAATGCATTCAAAGTAGACTGACAAAGGTACAAGTAGTAATTGTACCTTTTGTTAAGAGTCCCTTCAAAATATAAATTTATCTATCGTAATAGGACAACACAATAATATAAACGTACTTGTGCAAATCTCAAAGTCCTTCAAAACTTTATCGGTTTTTCAAACGGCAATTAGAATCGTGTAATGGTGTGTCAAGAGAGAGAAGTCATGTAGCAGTCTCGTGTGTTTAGTTTTCCTTGGTTATTTTATATAGTTATTAGATATTATTACTCTATTTTTATCATAATATTTATTTACACGAATATAATGTCTTCTTTTCCAGATATGTATGCTGTGTGTTATCACAGTTTATGCTCAATATGACGGGCCAGCACCACCAAGACTACAAATACCGGGGGCAATTCCAGTAGGAAACCCTCGGCAAAGCGGTTTCAGACAAGGGAGGTTCCAAGCTCCAGTGCAGGCAGGAGGACCAACAAGGATTAGGAGGCCCGGACTATCCAGGCCCTCATTCAAGTCGGTAGATGGCTCCCCGCGTCCAAACCTCCAGTCACTCGATGAAACATCTAAACCAGTGACCGAAGAACCAGAAGATGACTTTGATATTAACACTCCGACTCCTTTCTCCCCGAATATATTCTCTACCCCCGAGCCGCAAAACGATTATTATGATATTACAACCACTTCACAACCGAAGCCTCCAAGCGCTTTCAATCCCTCTCCATACCCATCGTCAACACCATCAGCCCCTAAACAAGACCACATTAAACCGACTCAGTACAGACCCCTGCTGTCACCGCAGGCTTTTGCTCCTATAAGAAACGAACCTCTTAATAAACCTCAACCAGCGAGGCTTCAGCCACTTTCTAGCAGACCCCAAAGACCTGTTTTCAGGCCCGAACCGAAACCATTTGTTGAAGATGATGAGGCGCCCATTAGACAGTACTCACGGCCACAAGAGCCCATTAACCGTGCACCTGTTAGGCCAGCACCTCAGCAAAAATACACAGCATCTCAAAATCGCGAAAAGAAACCAGTCGCTCAAATTATCCGCAAATATAGGGAAGAAAATGAAGATGGCAGCATTACATGGGGCTTCGAAAACGATGACGGATCTTTTAAAGAAGAAACTATCGGCGTAGATTGTGTGACACGGGGCAGTTATGGATATGTCGATCCTGATGGTCTTAAGCGTGAATACAACTATGAAACCGGGATTCCTTGCGATAAAACAAAGGAAGATCAAAGTGAAAAAGGTTTCATAGACTACCAAGAAAATAAGGCTGTTCTACCTAATGGTATTACAATTGATCTCAATGCTATGGGAAAAAAATCTAAGAGGCCATTCAGATCACCCACAAATTATTAGGAATAAGTATACAATATAATTATATTTATTGTAGGAAACAATCTAAATATAAGGACATTTTTGTAGTCTCGTCATATGTTATCTTTGACGTAACATGTGGTCCAGGTGTTTTATTAGTGCCTTGAATAAAAAGAGATGGAAATAAATGTGAATATTTTTATAGAAATTTTTTTTTTATTATTTTCAACAATTTCTTTCTTGATAACTAAAAGTTAACATTACGAGGGTCAAATTTTTTTTTCTTTTTTAACCAATAACATTACACATAAATTAGTACAATTTTAGTCAAATCCCAAAGTAAATCAAGTAATATTTTTATTTCCATGAATATATTTATAATTTTTTTAATTTCGTCGTCATCATCATCATCATCAATCATCAATAGCCTTTAATAGAACACTGTTAAGCATATACCTCTTCTTAGCATGGAGGTTTTGGCTTGCTATAACACGCTAGCCAGATGGGTTGGTATGGTTTGTTTCCAAGTTTTCCTTCCCCTTAGTCAGCTCTTAAGACACCCATGGTATGAGGTCGGTTGGGCACTTTGTATTTTTACTCCGGCACGGATTTTTTCAAATTAGTACAAGTTCTTACGAATTTGGGCACTTCAAATTAAGAATTAGGAAGTAACTAATAAGATACTCGACTGACCGTCTTCTCAACAATTACATTCGATTCGTTTTCATTTTACGCAAATATGATCATATATCTCAGCATCGCTCCAGTTTAAATTGGTTTCCTATCCGCATACGCAGACAGATACGTGCACTGACTACTCTATACTCTTTACTGTTTTCTCCTAATTCCCCTGCCTACTTAACCACACAACTACAGTATTTAGGTGCAAACCACGTTAAGAACCTCAGGTCTTCAAACAATCTACTTCTTCACTGTCCCACTCACAGCTCTGACTTTGTACACTCCACTTTCCTTATACAGTCTATTCTGCTTTGGAACGTGCTCCCTCTCGGGATGAAAATGGCAAAAACACGGCAAAATTTCAAATATCTGCTGCTGCAACATTTTCTAAACACACTGTCAGATTCACTTAAATTTTATATTCTCCCCTTCTAAATTTTATATTATGTATATTTATATATGTATAATTGTAAAAATATTATATTTGGGTCTCGGGTATCCTCACTCACTCGGTGAAACACAGCGCAAGCTGTTTCACACCGGTTTTCTATGAAACTGTGGTATAACTCCGGTCGAGCTGGCTCATTCGTGCCACAGGTGCAGGTTCACAGTTCACATTTATCCCATTCTTTTCATTATGCTACTTATGCGTACCTACAAGCATTGCAATGCATTTTTCTGTCCGGATATGCCCCCGAATACCACCTTGCTGATGGCATGTCGGACTCGAACTGACAAAAACCGCACGCCGTTTCGGGTGCTAGAAGCCGAGAAACCGGGTGCACCCTAGAAAACAAAGCCCTGGAACCCCGACGTACCTCGGGCCACCCTACAGTTCGTAAAAAGCCGCCTACTGTGAGGAAACCCCGATGTCCCCGTTGCTGTCCCCAAAAGGAGGCGCACGCGCTCCGCAGCGCTCGCTCCTCCACCCGAGCCTACTTCTGCTATGGTGACAAATGGCCTCACCTGCCACCATCGGGCTTGCGCTTATGGAGGACGGAGATCGTTTTGCGATCTCCAGCGCCTGAGTCGTCTGCGGTACCTGGCCTGTTCCCGTGCTTGGCGAACCAGGAGAGTTCTAAACCATTCCCGGTCCCGTTCCGATGCCGCCGTCTCCTTCGCAAGCATATCTTGCTCGCGGAAAGAGACGGTGGATCAGACAGAGATGATATCTGAAGCATCCTTTTCCAGTGATCACCTGCGTCACCCGGTATGAGAGGGTCCCGTGATGCCTCTCGAGCCTATCCTCGATAATGGGTGTTACCGTCGCAATAACGGCGTGTCTAAACAAAATCCACAGCCTAAGTCAGGGATGTTACAAATTGGTCATTAATTTTTCTGGCTCTGCTTAAAAACTGGCCTAAATAAAATTTCGTAAAATGACCTAGAGGCATACAGTATAACCTTGATGTAATATCCTCCCTCAATATAACGACTTCCTCGATTCAACGAATTTTTCAAAATCCCCTAGAACTGCCCTAAAGAGCTAATGCAAAATACATTTTTACATTTTTTACAAACCTACAACCAACCTACAAACCTTTTTTAACGAATTTTCAATATTCGCACAATATAAAAAAAGTATTATTCATCTCTATTTAACGAATTTCACTAACTTGAAACCTTTATTACATAAGCTATCCTATCAGTAATCTATATTCAATTCCACAATAAATTCATGTCTCGACAGCGGCTGTTTGGCGTTCAGTACAGTAATATAAACACTGTTTGACACTGTTGTTAGTTTTAAAATTTGCAATAGCTGATAAATAAAAAAAGTGTTCCTTAACCGTCGTAGAAAAACGAGAATCCATAGGCGTACCCAACCCGCACTTGGCCAGCGTGGGGACGTTTGGTCTTAACCCTCTACTGAGAGGAGACCCGAGCCCAGCAATGGGACATTATGGGTTGTTGATTTTTGGATTGATAGGCGTACCCAGCGTAAACTGTTACCTGCGGCATTTCCCAGACCAATATGAATAAGATATATAAAAGGAGAACGCTCTTTTTCTGAAAGTACAACTTTCAAAAAAAGGCTGGCAACGGACTTGGGACTCCTCTGGTGTTGCGGGTGTCCATGGGCGGCGGTAATCGCTTACCATCAGAAGATTCATTTGCTCGTTTGCCTCTTATCCCATAAATAAAGCTGGACTTTAAAAGTATTGGAATATCGGAGTTAATACAAGTAGCAGAATCATTTTACTCAAAAAAGAAGACATCTTTACAAATTGGACTGGCAGTGCCTTAATCCACTGCTACAGTTGAAAGGTCACAATTCAGCACACCCAGACGTAAAAAATGGTGCTAAGATGATATATGATTTTATACGATCAAAGATAGATGAAATGGGCTTTGTACGTATGTAGGCGATTCTCTTACGCAATATATTTGAAACCGTTTTGCTTAAGAATCTCTAAAGTTACTTTTAAAATAAATTTTCTTAAATTAAAGAATTCATACATTTTTGTATGAATTCTTTTTTTTATTATACATTTTATATTATTACAATTCATACATTTTTGTATAAATACAATTTAGATAAATAAAAAAAGTGTTCCTTAACCGTCGTAGAAAAACGAGAATCCATAGGCGTACCCAACCCGCACTTGGCCAGCGTGGGGACGTATGGCCTTAACCCTCTACTGAGAGGAGACCCGAGCCCAGCAATGGGACATTATGGGTTGTTGATTTTTTGATTGATAGGCGTACCCAGCGTAAACTGTCACCTGCGGCATTTCCCAGACCAATATGAATAAGATATATAAAGGGAGAACGCTCTTTTTCTGAAAGTACAACTTTCAAAAAAAGGCTGGCAACGGACTTGGGACTCCTCTGGTGTTGCGGGTGTCCATGGGCGGCGGTAATCGCTTACCATCAGAAGATCCATTTGCTCGTTTGCCTCTTATCCCATAAATAAAGCTGGACTTTAAAAGTATTGGAATATCAGAGCTGATACAAGTAGCAGAATCATTTTACTCAAAAAAGAAGACATCTTTACAAATTGGACTGGCAGTGCCTTAATCCACTGCTACAGTTGAAAGGTCACAATTCAGCACACCCAGACGTAAAAAATGGTGCTAAGATGATATATGATTTTATACGATCAAAGATAGATGAAATGGGCTTTGTACGTATGTAGGCGATTCTCTTACGCAATATATTTGAAACCGTTTTGCTTAAGAATCTCTAAAGTTACTTTTAAAATAAATTTTCTTAAATTAAAGAATTCATACAAAAATATCTTTACAAATAAATACAATTGGAATATCTGTTTAGAATATTAAAATAACCACTTTTTACTAAATGCATATGTATGTATAACAGTATGTTTACAGAAAATATTTTTTACTATTAACCCTGTGACTCTTTTTTTCGGTTACTAGCGGTTACAACAATAATAGCAGGAAACACCGCAGTGTTCAGCAGTTCAGCAGTTGGATTATGGTACTTATGCGAGAATCCTATAATGCAAAAAAATACCATTGCTTAAAAGTTCGAAATTCCCACTGCCACAATTTTAAAGTTCAAAGATAAATTTTCAGAAGTGGATAGCTCGCTAACAGTAAAAGATTAGTACCTATGTAAATCTGAGATTAATACTATTTTTAATATTGGTAAAAAGAATTGTAGACCAATCTAATCTCTGTATAACGAACCTCATTATAAGAAATTACTTCATCATTATCTTCTTAGCTTTTATCATGTCCAAGATTTGTACCTGAATATCAGTTTTTACATGGAGCACCTGGCATCGGACATCGCATTAAATTATGTAGCATAACACATAAGAAACAGTTTAGTAATGAAAGGACGCCAATCATACGTGCTACATGCACAGGACGCCTCTAGAGGATGGTAGTTACCATATAAAAGTAAAGCTAAGGTGCAAAGCTACATGGACAAATGACTATTATTGGTGGATATCAAATACATCCCTACATATTTTTTATGAAATGAAATGCAACTTCTTTGAAAAAAAGAAATAGTTGATGACTTTATTACTTACATAATGGTCTTACAATTTACAAATTAATATAATTTAAATCTAATAAGGTCGATTATTAATATAACCTTGTGGCCGCCTCATCGGTGGTGGCATTCTGTTTGGTGGAGTTATAGAAATATCCAGATAGTTTCCAATCTGGAATTTAACTTGTCCTAGAGTTTTGTTATCATCACCTCCGCGCTGTCCAGAACATGTGACACCAATCTCCCTCATACGGTATGTTGGGGATCTCATATCGGGATAAACAATTGCAAAGTCAAAGTATGTCCCTTTGCGTCTCGTTTCAGGATTCACCTCTTTTACTAAACCAGTAAGTTCGCGCAGTGTTGCATCCATCCACGTGTATATTTGAAGTTCATTCTGTGGAACATTGCCCCTTGCATAGTCACCAGGTGAATTGTGCCGTCCAGTTGAGCAGAATACACGAAGTAATAATGGGCAAGTCTGTAAAGCATTAACACCAAAATTTATGTGAATGTTATTGATTAGGTACATCCAAAAACTTAAAGGATAGTCGTTTTGCAAAGAAATTTACGCTGATACAGGAAAAATAAATTTCACTATATTCTTCACAAACTATGATACAATTACATCAAAGTATGTTACGCATAGAACACATTTATAATTTATAGTAATATTGACTTTGTTTAAAAGAATAGTCAAGAATTAGGCGTATTACACGGCTAACTTCTTACACAATTTGAAATGATATTAAGTTTTTTGAGGTTACAGAATATTTTAGAGTTACATTTCTAACCTTCTCTCTATCGACCGGCTTCTCTGTAGGCTTAACCTCCTCAACGACCATGGACTCTACTCCCGCCATTTTCATAGTCAAACAATGCAAATTAGTGATCAATGTCCTTTTCCACAATTAGTACAAGATGCTACAACGTATCAAATACTATTTTGTAGAAGAAAACGTAGAAGAAGACAAACGACAACACAAGACAATTTTGAGTTTTGACAAAACAGAGAAAAACAAAACCAAAGAGAAAACAAACATAACGCCCATAGATTAACAAACAAATCGTTCCACTGCAATTTCATAAAATTAAAGAGAGCAATATAAAGAATATAATATTGACGTATACGTGTTTCACCAATGAATTAAGTAAAAAGAAGGTGTGATCCACAAGAAAAAACTTTACTTAAAGTTGACATTTTCAGAATTTGAAACACCTTACAGAGGTAATATTGTAAGTATTTTTTTTTGTGGACCTAAATACACCAACTTTCCTTCCCGTGTGAATAGGGTATTCATCCCATGAGAATAATCTGAACAAACTACGCAGGGCAATAGTGATACAAAGTGAAAGAAAACTTGAAACATACTTTTGTTAAATGTAGAAACCCCTTAGGCGGATTTGGGCCATCACCTTAATGAGGCTTGCAACGGGGTGATATAACGGAAAAGTATCAACTAAAACACCTCACGTTGTTTTGCAATATCTCTTTCTCGGATACTATTTTCCATAGAGATTTTTCAAATCTTTCAAAAATATATACAAGGCTATAAAAAAAATTAATGAAGTAATATAAAAATCACACGGCACATAATTTTCGGTTCATAATGTAATTAGAAAATTATGTACTGTCTAATTTTTTTTAAGATTTTGAATTTAACAATAATTATGACAAGGAGACTGCCGTACTTCTGATACAAATACTTACAAACTTGAAGATGTAGATGTGCTCGTTATTTTCTGTGGTATGGTGTCATATTGACATTATTTGACAGTTATAAGATTTGCTGTAATCGATTATTAAAAATAAAAATATTCCGGACGTTACTTATTGTTATTATGTTTTTTTGAATAAATAAATTGCAGTGTTGAGTGAAAATAACGATAAGTGTAGTACTGTTTTAGATAGTTAGTCATACTGCATAATGGCACATAAAGAGGACGAAGATTCTTTTCAAGAAGAGGACGTTTACATCAATGCCGAAGACGGCATGCCTAATATTCACCCGAATATTGCAAATTTAGAGCAAGAAAACGACGTTCAAGATGAAGTAGATGATTTAGACGATTTGCCGAAATCGGTGATTGTCACAAATATCCATAGTGACGTTTTCGGCGATGAAAAATTAAAGAAAGGAATGGAGGATTTGTTCCGCACATTTTCGGACAATATCACGTTTCAATGGCTACGCAGTTTCAAACGTTTACGCGTCAATTACGACAGCCCATTAGCTGCAGCAAACGCTCGCGTACAACTTCATCAATATCAATTTCATAATTCGTGCATCAACTGTTACTTCGCACAACCAGTGACACCGGTCTCGTTTAAAAACCTTCGGCCTCCTGCACCTGTCAAGCAATTTTTAATTTCGCCGCCATCTAGCCCTCCAATTGGGTGGGAACCTCGTGAAGAAAATGAACCTTTAGTTAATCACGATCTCTTAGCGGCATTGGCTAGTTTATCACCTGGAGAGAGTCATGAACTGCATGCTCCAACTCCAACACAGCCTGCTATAGTAGTACATACTGCAATGGCATCGGACACAAAAACTGCTCTTGTTGGCAAGATAGCTCACACTCGCTGTCCAGATTATTGATACAAATGCCTTTTTGAATAATCTAGTGACTTTTATTGACTTAGAAGTAGTGAATATGAATGCTTTTTATTAAATTGCATGTCAATTTTTTGACATGTCTGGCTATGGACATTTTGTGTCTAAGTGTTGGCTAACAAATATTAAGCTCTAGAAGGTTGGGCTTTTGAAATTCATTAACAATATTGGTTTTGCTTCTTAAAATGGATATTTATTTAGCATAAATTACACATAATTGAATTGGTGCTATGTTTTAACAAAGGCATAATTAAAAGGATACTTAAATTAACATTAGTTACATCACTAATTAATTATCTTTAACAGCAACAAATTTTATAGTGTTCATTGTTGTAATTTTGCACTGATTAATAATACATTTTGTTATTAGCAACATGTTAAGTGAGGACAATATTGGGAAACATATCAGAGGCAAGCCTTTTATTAAAACATAAGGCAGTAGTTTTTTTTAAAATTGTGATGCATCTTAATTAACACATCTTGCAAGTTTTTACCCTCTCTTTAAAGACACCCCAAGGCAGTCTAAAAAATATGTGGCTTGTGAGAAATTTTTATAATTTTTCAAATTTATTTTTTTATTGACTTTGTCTTAATATGCTAATAAAAAAAAATTAACATACACATCTCGCACATTTCACAGACAGCTTAAAACAAATAATGGGGTATCATTTCTGCATTGAAGAATATGTCTCTCTATTATTTGGTTACATGTTAGTAAAATGTAGAATTTTATTTAAAAAATATATATATTATTTAAATTCATATAAAGCCATACATGGTAGGGTGTGCCTGACAAGTTTATCTGCACAGTTACACCTGTCAGGTAAGCTTGAGCTGAGTAGAGCACATAATTGCATAGTTGTGCAGTATACATACTCTGGTTTCCTGTAATGTTCAATTGAAGAAGTAAACCTGTCAGGTTTAGATCATTTGCAGCTATAAATTTTGATTGATAGATGTTTTTTTAAATTATACATAGAATTTAGTAAATATTATCATCTCAATAATGTACTCAAATCATACTTTATTATATATCAAATTATTTTGTTGTTGAGTTTGAAAAGGACCTGTTTTTTTTTCATTTTAACTTCTATAATAATCTCATACTACTGTTATGAATTAAAATTATATCCCATTTTTAATTTCATAGCTTGAATTTTTTCAATCAAAGCTATAAATGAATTGTAAAGTTTGTAGAGATAGAATTTTGTGATAATATATTTAATAAATGTTAAATTTGTTGTTTAAGTGGGTACATAGGTATACCTTAAGCAATTTTTTGGATGGTTCAATTCATAGAAATAAGCACTACCGATATATTGTACCATTATTTTTCTCATATCTAATACCTCCAAATGAGCAATATGTATATAGTTATATGTAATTTCTATATATTAAACATCTGAATCTCAGAAACGGCTCCCACAATTTTTGTAAAATTGCATATTGCATACTAGCAGGTGGTTTCGGGGGTGATAAATCGATCTAGCAGGAATTCATTTATTTACCAAAAAAATACAAGACTACAAATAGCAAACTTTTAATGGAATTCTATATAGGGAGAAAATTAAAGAGATTCAACTAGAGACATTAAAGAGATTCAACTACATTATGGTTATAATCATGATCTTTGATTGACCTAATAAAACTTCTTGAAATTTCATGTATAATATGAAAAATGATCTTTTTCTGAATGCCATTAGGAATAATATATGGTCACATAAACCATTAACATCGCAAAACAAAAATACTAGAGTGTCTACAACACCCTCTGCCACAGTTCAATGTGTTGGGATGTTGTATGTATACTAATCAGGGCGAGAATTTCTTTATCGTGATACAGGATTAGTTACCTTTTAGTTTGGTGTTCTTCGTACATTGTTGTTGTATGTTGCAACAACAACGCACAATATTTGTCCTGATAGGGAATCGAACCCACGACCTCTGGCTTAGCAGTCAGGATCACTAAACTAGTAGATGAATTTTGTTACAACCTAGTTTATATCTTCAACAGAGTGAAATTGCATGAACTTTATAAAACTGCCTACATATTAATTTATATTTAATGGTGAAACTAAAACAATAATGGCCGCGTTGTGATAATATGTTGGCACTACAAGCTAGTTAATGCCAAATTATTAGCTATATGACTTAAAAATACTTTTATGTAAGTGGTTGTTACGAAATTCGGTCTGCCGATTATTATAGTGTAATATGTCTTTTGTCTTTATTTCGTATTGAACCATTCATATTTTGTCTTTGACCTCATAATGAACCCTTACTTAAAATTATATGATAGTAGAATTAAAATTGTTGTAGTTTTTATATACGTTTACATATATAGAAACTTGGCAAGCTTATGTAAATTGTATCTAATAAGATACCATTGTGAAAGTTCCTTTGTTATTTTTAGATCTATTTATTTAATATAAATGGCACCGCAATGGCACTATTTGCAAAAGCCACATGGTATTATAGATGAATTTAAATAAACAACGGAACATTTTGTAATTATTAAGTTCTTACCTGCACGTAGATTATATAATGTCCGAATTAAATTTGGCGTATATGCTATTTATCTCACCAAATAGCATATACTCGTAGTCGCCAAATCTAGTCGTATACGTTTATGTAATTCGTTACAAAAAAAGTTTTGGTCGATATAATAATCATCCCAGTCGAATCGAGACCGAAAGGTAAAATTGCTAGAAATTTATTGTTGAGGAACAATGTTTTTTGAAAATTTTATCTTCAAAAGTACCTAATATTATGCCAGGTAATTCAATAGCTAGATGATAAGGGCCTCATTATTGTCTAAACTTGTATCTACTGTTATACCTTGAGTCTACAATTAAACCTGACTCTGTCATCAAAACTATACGTAAATTGTAACACTAGTACCCGAGCCTTTAGGCTCAGTTTTCAAATTGCTAAACTGCTATTCCCCTCCCATCCTTCCATAGCCGCATTCTACAAACGTAGGCGTTAATAGAAAAATAACAAAGGTTTTATAATAATTTCTCATAACGTTAATTCTCATGATCAAAATAAAATATTAGCTAATACTATAGTGATTAGAAGCGTTGGTGATTTTAAAACAGAATCGACGTGAAACACTCAACTTGGCTAAGGGAGCTGTACCTGTAAAGAAACGTAATTGTATTTTTTTAGAAACAAAATTATTATTAGAAATCAACATTGATCTCAAGTATGTAGATAATTGGTTCATCATCTTTGAAAGATAAGTAATGCTGTTCTAATTTTACGTCTACAATATTTCATGCCTAAATATATGAAAGCACAATATATACTTCTGGGTTATAAAAATCTTGATATAGTGCCGGACTCCATTGTAGAATTGTGTAAGTAGGTGAACAAGCGGGCGGTTTTTTAACCAAGTGCACTGAAGAAAATAAATACTATAATACAAATATTGGTAACATGTATTGTTCAAATATTGTTGGTTCTGGAATTAGTGTTCTTGGTGTTCAGAAATTCTAGTGACGGGTAACGGCTCACAATCAGGTTTACTGTTTGGCATATGAAAACAAAGAAATAATAAAAAGCGGCCATTGTATTATTTGTTAATACTACCGGCACGAGAATTTTAATAGAAGACGGAAAATAGAGGTATTACGTAATGAGAGCAGTTATATAATTGTAAAATCTATTATTAACTTTATAAGTTTAAGTTTTCTCTAAAGTTACTTACCTGCTCTTTTGTGATACGAAAGTTTACCATGTTTGATTGGATTTTTTTGTAAGAAGAAACATTATTTTCTCTTGTGAGTAGTATATGCTCACTATACCTACAAAATAAAAAAACTTCTAACTTATGCGTATTTTTAAATCGTGCCGGTACATGATAACATGATAGAATATCAAGCTGCGAAATCCGCCACCAATTTTTAGTACCTAATTGTTCTTTATCAGACGAATTTATAAAAGTTGTTATCAAAAAGCAAATCAGATTAATTATTTAAACGTAGATAATTTAATGTTGTAATTTTATAATCAAAAAGGGAGATTATAGTAAGGGACTTATCAAAAACAATCGTTCATATTTTGTATAATTTGACGAAATAATATACTTGTAAACACAGTAATGACATTTCGTAGAACACACTCCAAAAATGTTATAAGTAATTACATTCGAATTAATGGTATACCTAAGTGTTTACGTAACCTGGCCACCAGGGTTTCTAAACCTCTTAATGTCAACGTGTCAAGTTTGTGTCGTATGTTCTAAGTGTGTCGTACATATTTCCTTGTACGGATAAATTCTATGTAAATGGGTTTCTATTTCTACCCAGTTGTAAATTTTCGATACTTACCAAGCTTATTCTACTACATGTTCATTGTTCGTACATCGACGTTTTTAATGTTTGATGTTTTTAATCTCACTGTGATTTTCACTATCGTTTGGTGTAAATATAAAATTATATTGAGTTTTAAATTCGTCTTTTTCATTCAAAGAATAAAAACAATCCACATGGGTGTATTATGTATTAAAAAAAATATGTATTTTTTTAATTTAAACAGTTTTATAGATAAAAGAAAAAATAATTCGGTCGGTCCCAGGTTCCGGCCATCACACCCTTCTCCCTCACCAATCTAAGGCATTGATCAAACAAAAATAATAAAATCGTTGGGCGTACCGTAAATTGAGTTGACTGGAAACATGGACCCAATTTTAGTACATTATTTTCAAAAAAACCGTTCAAAGTTTTTTTATTTTTTACATATTTTTTTATTTTCATGTTTTTAGTTTTTAATTTATCATAGTGAGCTGCGTTCTACTAGTCAGGCCCTTTCATTTGATACCCATATAGTGGTAGTCGTGACAAAATGTGTGATCCACCATTTTGTAGCTGCGGCCAATTTGGATTTTAATATTTTTTTTCATGGTGTTCTGTGTTTTAGTCTGTGTACTAGTTAAGCCTTTTCATTTGATACCTATTGAAGTAGTCGTGACAAAATTTGTAAACCGCTATTTTGTAGCGGCGGCCATCTTAGATTAATGAAACAGAATTTATATAATTGTACTGTCACAAAAACTAAAGGTGTGTACCAAATTTCAGATCAATCTGTCAACAGAAACGGGGTCAAATTTCAATTTATTTCTTAATACGGGGCAAACGAGCAGACGTATCGCCTGCTCGTAAGCGATTACCGCTGCCCATGGACACCCACAACATCAGAGGCGTCACACGTGCGTTGCCGGCCTTTTCAGAAAGAGTACGCTCTTTCCTTGAAGGTCATATTGGTCCGGGAATACCTCAGGTGACAGTTCATTCCACAGTTTTGTTGTACGAGGCAGAAACTTTCTAGAAAACTGCAAAGTTGTTGTGGACTGCTAACCATCTGAGTGATGAGGATGAAACCACTGTCGCGTATGACGATGGCGTAAAAAGGCGGCAGGATTGGTATCCGAACAACTCTTCGGAGCACTCCTCATAGTAAATGCGGTAGAAGATGCATAGCGAAACCACATCTCTACGCAACGCCAAAGAGTCCAGCCGTCCAGCCAAACTTCTGGGCACTGGTCGACGATTCGAGTCGCTCTCCGTTGAATGTGGTCTAGAGGACCTGGTACTGGGGTGCCCCCGTCCAAAGACGAGGATAGTATTCCATATGAGGCCAAAGCTTATATAGCAGAATGCGGTGGGCCAGAGTAAAATACTGTTTAATCTGTTAAGTAAGTCAAGCTTCTTCGAGGCCAATTTGGCCTTATCCTCCATATGGCCACGAAACTGGACTTCACTCGATATGTCGACACTAAATATTTTTTATATTGGTTGAGGCAGATAAGGGAGTGTTGACGGAGCCCGCTTCAGTGCGGGCTGGCGCTGGGAGGGGTCCGGATGGCGTAAGAAAGCGGTTCCTGGATCCCTCCCTTCTCAGGCGCAGAGTGGCACACCGTGGTGGTTTAGTGGGTAGTCTGGCTGGTGTCAGTCAGGAGTCCCACACGAAGCGAACCCCCTGTACCCGCGGGGGGGGAGCGAAGTGCGTAAAGGCGTTCCACCACGTTAAAAAAAAAGATAAGGGAGTGTTAGTTTAGCGGTGAACGCGCAAATTTGTCTTTGTGGGATTATTATTATTATAATTAAGTCTACCCTAATCTGAAATTAAACCTTTTCCAAAGAGGTCTCAATTTCAGATACAAGTTTGTTTTGACTCAATGGTATTTTCCCGAAAAATATTAGCGCGGCCGGTGTTGAGAACATCGATCGCCCGTAGGTATTGTCATCCGCATGGCAATGAATAACGCTAATTTGCAGCATATCATTGATACGGAGGAGGAACAAAGTATGCGATAGCAGACAGCCTTGCGGGACACCAGCATTCACAGATCATTTACTAGATTTGACCCAAACAAACAAGCAAACAGGACAAGCTAAATAAAACCGTTTAAAATACAATTGTCTTCATATAATTTTAATAATAACAAAAACATTATAACCAATTTCTATACTAAAACTAAACACTATATCTTATTAATTATAAAGACCGACAGTATCTCCATATTATTTAAACCTAAGTATTTACTTCTTTCATATTTCATGTTCAATATTATTATACTCATTTGTAAAAATAAAATTGGTAGGTACCGATATTACCAATAGGAACTTTGCAATTTAAGGCACTAAATATCAGCTGAAAGCTCAATAATGTTTGAGTTTCAGCAAAAACAGTTAAAACTCAACTAAATCTAATAACAAAATAATTACTTATACATAGCCATTACTAGAATGTGGATATATTGTTTGTCTTAAGGACATAGTAAATCTTCCAATACTGGACGGAAATTCTGTTTAATTTTTAGTTTGTACAATTCTTTGTTTAAGAGTAATTCAAATTATAATACCCATATTTTATTTTCTTAGGACACAAGAAAGCCTCGTTTCAAAAATTAATTAATAGGTTATTTGATGCATTATTCTTAAATACAATATTATTTAATTAAAAAATATGCAGTTTCATAATCAAGCTCTGAAGTTACTTTATTTGATTTACAGGTTGACTTAAAATTGATTTTATAATCTATGTATTCATTTATATCCTTTTTGATATTTTTTTATGAAGTTAAGTGATTAATAATTCATTTTTACAACCTCTACCAAAGCTATTAATATATTATCAAAAAGAACATCAACAAATTCTCAAAGTATACATATAACACAGTATACTTAGTTATGAAAATCATTGTCAAAATCGACTTTCATTGCTACCAACTAATAACCACAAAACTTAACAAGAATACTACAAATCAAATTCCATTTTTAACTTCGCAACTACCTACTGTTGAGGGTTACTGCGAAAAATTGAAAAAGGATAATGTAGGCTATCCACTTTGTCTTATTGCTTCTCTCTTTTTTTGGTTTACGTCTCTAACCGGAATAACGACTTAAAACATCACCGGAACGTACTTTTGCTTGAATTATCTTTTCACAAAAAACAGTGTAAAACGCATTTAAACAGTTTTTTGATCGACAGTAATTTGAATTTATAGGTACAAGGATAAAGGTGAGATCTTAATTGTGATATTAAATCTCTAAACGTATAAATCACTCACTAATGGCACGAACTGTAGGTACAACTTATATTTAAAACTAATTCTCTATCACATCCATGGTAATTGATCATTTAACATGTAAAGTAGTTCATTTTATTATCTATGTATATTCATAATAAAAATATTTATATTTAGTTAAAATAAATTGGACTCCATTTAGTTCCAATAGTCTCGGGTTCCAATAAATTCAGCCAGTAAGGCCGGTAACGAACTATTTAAACTTTTCTACTGGTATCGTCCAATGGCACCATAGCTTCAGGTACTTTATTGTCTTCGGAATAAGTTCTATTACGTTTCTTTCCTAAACAACTAGTAAACAGAGTATCTCCTTTACCGAATCGTTCACCGTCGGCCAAGGTTTGTGGCATGGGCTGGTTCATTGTTTCAGGTAGGAACATACATAAAAATCCAGAAACAATAGCAATGACTCCAAAAGTAATAGCTGGAATTTTAGGATCGAACTTGTCAAGTAAGGAAATGAATGGAGTTAAAGCGCCAGAAAGCCTGGCACACATAGAACCCAATCCAAGAGCTGAGTTGCGTACAACTGTGGGAAATAGTTCCGCCGAGTAATTATATACTATAGCAAAAGATCCCGCTATAAAGAGCTTACCGGCAATTACTATTGCCGTAGATATTATACTCCCTGTTGGAAGTAAGGTAGCAATTACGCATGCTGCACCACCTACAAGCATTAAAGAACACATTAGAGACCTCCTACCCCAAATATCAAGGAAATAAACCACAGTCCCGTAGCTCGGTATCTCTACGAACCCTAAGATAGCAGTTATTAAATAAGGATTACCTTCAAGTTTACCGGTACTTAATGTAAGTCCATAATATGCTATGGAATTAGCAAACCAACTAAAACAAACGTTTAATGTCTTTAATCTTAAATTTGGAGTCTTAAATAAATCTGTGGTACCAGCAGAAGGTTCATCAGAACCCTTGGACGATTTGGCTTTTCCAATAGATACTAATTGAGCTTTATCTAACACGTCTTCAGATTTATTGCATTTTAAGGCCTTTTCGACAATATTGACCGATTCTTTAGACCTACCTTGAGCCCACAACCAGCGGGGGGATTCATCCATAATCCAAATATGTGGTACAAGCAAAAGGCCGTGGAGACCATATACTACTTGAAGAATTTGTCTATTATCTATAAGTGCTCCCCAACCTGCTACCAACATAATACCGCATGCAAATGCTGCTTGAAAAGCAACACCACAAATAGTTCTCTTACTAGCTCCTACGAGTTCCATTGTTAACACAAAACCGGTAATATACGCACCAGCAGACCCAAAAATACCATATAAGAATTGAATCACTATAAAAGACCAATATTCAGGCATAAATGCAACTACTACTCCGAAAACTAACTGTAAAACTCCTGACCAACAAAATATAGTTTTTCTTCCGTATTTATCCGCCATGCCGCCGAGAATAACAGCCCCAGTAAAAACTCCAAACATGTAAGAAGACTGCGCTAATGCCCCCATCCATCTCTGATCACAAATTAAATCCCATTCCATGCCTCGAGAAGATGATCTGTACGTTGTATCGTATACCCATTTAGAGCAGGAGGCCATTGTTCTATTGCCATCGTAAATAAAGCAAGTGTGTAGTTCACCCTCTACTGTTTTGGGTATAGCATCTAAAATTCCAGTGGAATTCCAATCCGCTATAGATTCATTTGTGTCCACACCGTCAACCCAGCACCTGAAAATAAAAGTACACAACCCTGAGTCAGGTGCCAAATACAAAGTGTGTGTTACTTTAGGTACAGTGTTTGTGTTTTAATTAATAGTTAATAAAACTAGCAACCCGCCTCGTCTTCGCACGGGTACTTTACGGAAAAGATAATATCGATTAACAAATATCGATTTATTTTAGATAATATACTCAAAAATCTAACAAATCATATACGAAAACCTTCCTCAAAAATCACTCTTTCTATTGGCAATCCGTGCAGTAGTGTTTGAGTTTATCGCGAACGATTAGACAGGTAGACGCGGCGGAGAACTTTGTTATATATAAGTAGTGATGATTATATAATATAAAGTATTGTTCAAATTTTGTTTCTTATGTGTTTGGTATTGTCAGGACAAGGTTTGTATTCAAGAAAATTAGAAGAAAACCGGAAGTGTAAAATATATTTAGTCCCCGTCGTCGTCAAGAAATAAAATCAAGGTTTTCGAAAATTTTAAAATAAAAATGGCGCGGCTACAGGAAGTTTGCCGGGTCAGCCAGTTTCAAATAAATATTTGCAATTTGGAAGAATACTATTACATAATTTTCTACAAAATTGAAAATAGCTTTATGTATATTATTTGTCTTGTTTGTATATTTTTATTTCAGTTATATCGACTCATAGTTACAGCGTGATATGTGGCTTTCCAAAAAATCGAAAAGACTACTGGCAATTATACACAGTTCTCTACATTAATTTTCTAGGAATTTGGAAGACCGTAGGAGTGCTAGAAGATTGTTACCGTGGCATTTCTCCACGTCCCCAGCAAGGAAAGAATTTAAATATTGGTGGTCTGTGCTTTCTGAAGCATTGCCTTCTCAAAGCGTACACCAACTCTGAATACCACACAATGCCGTATTATAGTGGACACAAATGTGTATTGTGCTCTTACTAATGCATGCTACATTGCAAGTTGCTTTTATAATTTTATTTAGAAATGCAGCACCAGCTGACCCACGCAACTTTGCCCTAATCGTGATTTTAACTATCCCTTCTTATAGACGGCAGCAAAACGCATTTTATAGAAAACTTGAAAGTCGATTAGATAGTTTCGGCAACAACGTGATACGACAATTATTATACAAATGCAATTTATTTTTATGTGGCAGAAGGTTGGGACAAGTTTGCTATCGATTGTTTTTTTAAATTATTAACGAAACTATCAGATAAAGAAAGAAAATCATACTAGGTGTAATATTTAGTAATAAAATTCGTATAGATAAATGTTACATACATTTTTTGGCAACCAAGGTTGTCAAACAGATATTTGCCTCGCACCTCTTATACATAATTTCTGTTAAATGTCTCATACTACGCTTTATTTTTTTTTTGGGATAATTTAATTCATAATTTCTGTTTGGGAAACTTCGTCGGGTCTTCTCATCATCGATCCCACAGTGCCTAAAGACGAAAGTCTTCAATGCGTGTGTCCTACCCGTAATGACTTACGGAGCCGAAACGTGGACACTTACGGTTCGACTGGTCCATAAGTTTAAAGTCGCTCAGCGTGCAATGGAGAGGTATATGCTCGGCGTTTCTCTAAGGGATCGCATTAGAAACGAGGTGATCCGACAAAGAACCAGGGTCATCGACGTAGCCCACAGGATTAGCAAGCTGNGAACCAGGGTCATCGACGTAGCCCACAGGATTAGCAAGCTGAAGTGGCAGTGGGCTGGCCACATTTGCCGAAGAACCGATAACCGTTGGGGTAAACGAGTTCTTGAGTGGAGACCGCGTCTAGGCAAACGTAGTGTAGGACGTCCACAAGCCAGGTGGAGCGATGATTTGCGCGGGACGGCTGGCAGGAGCTGGATGCGAGAAGCCATAGATCGAACTAAGTGGCGTGAAATTGGAGAGGCCTATGTCCAGCAGTGGACTGCGATAGGCTGATGATGATGATGATGACGCTTTATGTGAGCCAGTCGAAGTTGGTTTAAATATTCCATCAGAAACATTGAAAAAATGGTATGTGTCGTAATAACGTGTCAAGATATGGAAAAGGGTGGAGGATATATTAAATTTATTGACGAGGGTATCAATAAAGGAAAACAACTTAGATGCTTTGCGTTGTTATCCAAAACGATGTTTAAATTTTAATCTTATCTACGTATTGCTCTACTCGGTATCAAGCAAAAACACCTCCGCCCTAGCGCCCGTGGTGCAAATTCAAAATTTCCTCTAGTTTTATTTATACCAGTAAGGTTCATCATTTGCCAAGAAAGACAAACCAAGATTGTGTCTTTATTTCGTTCTTTTAAGTTATAATTTTTTTCAAAGTTCAGTCTCCCGTCTACTCACCATATTCAGTCTGTACTATTCAGTTACTTATTCTTTCTGCAGTGTAGGATGATAAAATTAAAAGTTAATATCCTCTATGATATTTGATACAACGAATTACTTGACTCGCCAGAGAGATTAAGAACAATCACAACGTCATAGATGTAACTCAATGTATGTCTTCACTCTCAGAAGCACTGCAACAGTTGTCTAAATCCATCATGATCACCAACAGCTTTTAATGGTGTTCTCGTAGCCGATTTCGGCCATGGCGGCCAGTCGCAACAAACGTGTGCTCAAACATATGTGCACTTTTGTTCCTTCACTCTCATAATCTAAAGGGACGCTTATCCAACACGACCGGGGAGTGATCAGGTGCAGAACCGGCGACTTTATGTGCTCTCGGAGCCACGAAAGCTAAGACCCCATCTCCCAAACTCCAAACTGTTATTAAGCATTTCTTTAATCAGAAAACAAACTTTAATAGTCCACTGCTTGTCAAAGATCTTTCTTTGGAAAGGAGGTTTTACCCTACAATTACCACGCTACTGACCAGTTTATAGGGTTTTTTTTAATAGGGTAAATGACTGTATCATAAATAATACCGATGCCTCCTTCATTAAAACTAATATTAGAAAACATCTCGGCAAATATAATTATTAAAGCTTTCATTTCTGTAATAAGTTTTAATCAAATAAAGTATATTGATTAATTGAGTAGTCTAAAACAGGCACGTCACAAGTTTGAATTTAGTACATTTTTCATAAAGTGTTATCGTTTTGACAGTTGATAAAAAGTAACTAATTTGACTGTCACGACTAGTCACGGTCGTTTTATCTATCCTAATAGACTTCTATAATATGAACGCCAATGGTCATTGTTGTTTCTACAAGAAACGTCCATGTTACTAAAAGGTTTGAAGCTAGAAAGTTTTTGCCCAACATGAGAGAATAGAATAAACTCGTATATATTGTACACCAGTTAAAACAGTTTACATTCAGGAGCGCAACATATTAGCGACCATGTACAAATGGCGGCCTTATCGCTTAAAAGCAATTTCTTCCAGGCAACCTTTAGATGGACAAAATCACTGTTGAAACGAATTCATGGGTAATTTAGTGTGAAAGAATAAATAAATAAAGGAAATCATTCAATTGAGATAAATAATAATAATAAAAGATTAGGATTACACATTAATACAATCAAATAAATACATAAGTATATACAATATCTACACTTTCGATATAAACGAATGAAAAATAATAATAACAATAAAAAAACATTTTAGGCTAATCAGAACTTACGAAGATAGGTAATGTTTATTGAGCATTTTTTGAAAATGGGCAAAGATTTGGCACGCCTTGTAGCCATTGGTAATTCTTTCCACAGTCGTGCCGCCTGGACAGTAAACGACTTATCATAAAACCTGGTGCAGTGAGTTGGTGCCACTTCCAAAAATGCAGATGACCTCAGGGATCTTGAATTTGTGTCACAAAGTGTTCCTTTAAATAAGATGGAGTGCACGGATGAAATAGAATATTATAAAGTAAGGAAAGAATATGAGCATTCCGTTGAAGACGAATTAGGAGCCACTTAAGCAGATTGCGATATTCAGATACATGATCATATTTGCGTAGTCGAAATATGAATCTAATACAAAAGTTTTGAAGGCGCTCAAGTTTGTCAAGTTGCTCCTCCGTGATATCGAGATAACTGACATCAGCGTAATCGAGTATAGGAAGAAGGAGTTGTGCAAGTGCAATTTTAGTGGCTGTTGGGAGAAAATTTCGTAGTCTTCGCAAGGATCCCGCCGATGCAAATAACTTTCGACTGACCTCTCGCAGTTGGGGACCCCAAGTTAAGGTATTATCTATGTAAATACCTATATTTTTTAACACAGATACTCATTGGTAGTGCAGTACCGTTAAAAATTATGTTTGGGAGCTGTGTCCAGTCTATTATTGACAACATCCTGGGATTGCCCTCTACAATAACTTGAGTCTTAGATAGATTCACTACAACCCCATATCGATTACTCCACTCACACACGCGTGCCAGATCGAGACTAATGGTTGAGAAGGCTTCCGATAATTTATATAACGGTGCTTGTGTATAAATTTGAAAATCATCTGCATAAAGGTGGTAGGATGAGTATATAGTGAAAAGTAAAAGATATAAAACGCCACCCTGTGGGACCCCAGCAGACGTGTTACACCAAGAAAATAAGGATTCCTCCAGACGCACACGCTGCTTTCGTCCAAACAGGTAACTTTGAAACTAATCAATTACTGTCGGAGATATGTTGATAGAGCGCAAGGAAAGAACTGTGAGATTTCCATTCTCCATGCCTCGCTTGATGTCATCCATGACACTGACCAACGCACTCACCGTACTATGACCTGTACGAAAACCTGATTGGAAATTATTTAGGAGTTGATTTCTATTAAAGAATGATTTCAATTAGGTGTGAACAAGACGTTCTAAAACTTTTGAAAGAAAAGGCAATATGGAAATAGGACGATACTCGTAGAAGGCTTTAGGATTGTTCTTTTTAGGGAGTGGGATAATTAACGCTTCTTTCCAGATTTCTGGAAATATGCTGGAAAAAAGGGAGTAATTTAAGATATGACTTATAGCAGGTAATAACTTGTGAAAAATTGGTTGGATCATGTTACGGCTCACACAATCAATCTGAACACATGATCCGCTGGACTAGGAAAGAAGTTACACATGTAAGAAGAGCATAGTAATAGAAAGCATTATTTTTATATTGTTGTTCTTTTTCGCTGTTTGTGGATAAAGGACACTGGTGGAGAAGGAGGTAAGACCAAATCCGGCAAATCATTCTAATAAATAGAAAGTCATAATCTAAAACAAAGCAATGATGATCGCACAGCTCTAATAAGCCACAATCATATTAATCTACAAGATTACAATTTGACCTTATTGCGTTACGCTTTATCCTTTAGAGGTACAGTTGAATATTTGCTTTACGATATCTTTTCGAAATGTAAAAAAGTGAATACAATTAACTTTTTTTTACATTTCGAAACTTTGTTACTTATTATTACTTAAGCAGCCAACTACGATGTTTTGTGCTTTTACTTTCGTTATAAATGATATAATTATATAATACCTGTCGTAGTCGTAGATAAAACGTCGCACTACACACTGCACTTTAAACAGGCACCAACCCAGCACAAACGTTTTTCGAATTGAAACCGAAAAATGTTTATAGAGTCTTACTTAAAGTGTATAATGTATTAGTGTAAAAGAAATACAGTCGTACGTAGTGAGTGCATACAAGCATAAAAAATCTAAAACTCTTTAAAATTAAATTTAATGATTAACCAGACTTGCACTTGTCCGCATTTTTCTGACAATCAAAGGCACGTTTGACAACCTTAGTATCTTATTAGCACCTGCATTTCATTTTGTTTACTAACCATGCTTATCTTCAAAGCCGGGCCTCCTAAAGACGATTTTTATGTCTAACTTTAAAGAAATAAAAAACACAGTATTACAAAACGTATAACTTACATATATTTTTAATATTACATTACACGTTATTTGAACCACCGCCACTGCGGTAATTTTTCATAAATTCGAAAATATATCTAGAAATTACAGGTTTTTGTAAGCGACTGAGGAAGAGCAGATGATAATTCATTTGGCTATTTTTTTTTGTAATGAGCCAAAAATATAATGATACTCATCAACTGAGATATTTAACTGTGATCGTTTAAATGCCTTATTAAAGTACAAAGAATTATCATTTACGTCTATTTCTTCAGGGTTTAAACTCGAATTAACATGAGCACCACGAGCTTAGCAATTCATTAGTTAATATATTCATTATATTATATTGAAAGACATATTACAAATATATAAAAAAAGCATAAAACCATGTAAAAATAAATTTACCCTGCATACCTTACACTGGACCAGAGACAAAATTTTTGAGGTGGTCTATGCTTAACTTGAATCTAGATTGTATTGTATATATTACAACAGTATGTAGGTAATATGACATTATAAAAAGAACAGTCTGTTACAAATAAGACTCATATTTCATAACTACATATTTAACTTGCGACATGGTAAAGGACCCACTAAAGCCATTCGAATCCAGCTATTTATAAATGAAATTCTAGGAATACGACAAATATACCGCGTGTCCTAATACGAACAGAAAACCAAATACTTGTTTTATATAACGATACTTCTTTTCGAAAAAATATCTTTTTAATTAAAGGATTTCAATTCTGTAAAGCAGTTTGTTAAAAGTACTTTATAAAGGCAAAAATAAAATAGGCAATTAAACTTAACTCAGTAAATTCGAACTTATTACCCTTGGAGTATCCTAAAATTATCAATTTAAAAACTCTGTCTGTTTGTCAGTTTCGCTACGTCACGGCTAAACCGCTGCACCGATTTCAATGAAATTCTTCATGAAGTAACTTTGATTATTGAGGAAGGGCATAGGCTAGGCTAAGGCTTTTTACCGCGATAGCCTACATAAACGCGGGTGGAGCCATAAGCAAAAGATAGTCAGTTTTATTGTCAGATTTCTGCCGATTGATTTAATTAGTCTCAATGACTAGGCAAGATTAAACCATGTACTTCCATCAGATTCTATCACTAGCACATACCGATATTAAGCGCGTTGTCACTATTCTTTTACAAATTACAGTCATTGCTTGTACACATTAAGTATTCATGGCCTTTTCAAATAGTATTAGAACCTGTTGTATTCAATATGTAAAGAACTTATGCTAAATGATAAAACTTAAACGTTGTATTGATCGTTATTATGACCCGTTCAAAGTATTGTGAGTTTTTTATTTGCAAATGAGTGACGATCATATTTTCTAAGTCTGTCTGTGTCTAGTTGTTGATAAGGAAAAATCTTTTTATTGTAACCCTTCTTAAGATACAAAATTGACACTCATTCGCCAACTGCTGAATAATTTTAATACTAGCTACTCACAGTTAAACATTATAACGAATTTCTAGATGTCTAATTATCCAGTCCAAAGCTACTAAAGGAACACAAATATTGTGTGTACTTCTGACTAGACAACTTATATATATAGTACCTGTACATAATATTTACGTACAAAAAACCTTAAATCTATTTTTATTTTGTAAAACAATAACAATGTAACAACAAAAATGCTTATTCGGAGACCGCATATAAAAGTTAGTGTACAAATTCTATCAAAAAATACAGTTAATAGATATTCGCTAAAGATAAATGAAAGGAGAATGCGCATATTATATAGAAAATTATATATATATAGCCCATACATAGAGTTAAAAGAAAAAATATTTTAAGTTCGTATCTTTCTGAAGATTAAACACCTTCCGTATCCATCATCATATTAGTTTAATGGTACCGCATTATAATTTTTTGCATTATGAAATATTACAAGAAGACGAATATTTGAAATTAAGGGGTTTTTGCACACACCTTATTGCAGTATCCTTAAGTGATATAAAAGTCTCGAGTTGATAGTTTTGTATCTACAAAATAAAATACAGTCCTTCATTTTATTCTACGTATAATAAATATTAAGAATTCGACATCCACCCTTACTAATTATCACTACATAATTTATAAAACAAAGTCCTCCGGCGCGTCTATCGGTTTGTTCACTATAAACTTAAAAGCTACTGCACGGATTTTTATGCGGTTTTCATTTTTATATTAAGTGATTCTCGAGGAATATATAATTCGTAAAATTTTTGAGTATAGTAGCTAAAATATTACGATTGTTGTTGAAAACGTCGGGAAAAGTCGCACATCTCAGAGAAACATAGGTAATATTATATTTTCTGTAATGAACCCATATTAAGCCGGAGCAGATAGCTAGTAAGGTTATAAATTTGAAAGTAACTCTTTCTGTGTGTTACGTTTCACGGTTTAACCGGTGAACCGATATGGATGAAATTTAATTTACAATGGAGAGATGTTTACCACGACATCTGACATACACGGGCGGATACGCGAACAAAAGTTTGTATGATTATATTTTACTTAATTTGTAACATTATTAATGAAATATACCTTGGGAGGAATTTTGAAACAGTATTATGGTCCCAAAATTCGAGATAGATTCTTTTTCCGCCAGAGGCCAACGCAAGTTTACGCATTCTCCTTTTGTACAAAATTATCATATCATAACATCGTTAGTCTTTCAAATATTACTTGGCTGAAATTTTATACTTATACTACTATATAGCTGGTTTATTGCTACGTCTGACTTTCGATAAATGGCATTATCTCGTATTTATTATTTCTTTTCCATATTGTCTAGTGGCACCATCGTTTCTGGGAGCTCGACAGATTCTGTACTCATTCGTCGACCGCTGCAATTCGTGAAGCATGTGTCCCCTACACCAAACTTCTCACCGTCTTCTAATGACTGAGGTAGGCTTCTACCTAAAGTTTCAGGCAAAAAGAAGGTAGAAAATCCAGACAACAAAGCTAAAAATCCAAAAAGAATCGTAGGTATCTTTGGATTCAAAGTGTCAAGCAAATTTATAAGAGGTGTGAAGGCGCCTGAAACACTGGCACACATACTTCCTAGTCCAACTCCAGAACTTCTTACAACAGTTGGGAACAGTTCCGCAGAATATTTGTATATAATAGAATAAGAACCAGATATGAAGAGTTTACCTATCATCACAAACACGGTCGTTGGTGTGGATCCATGAGGTAAAGCAACAATAACTAAACAAGCAATGCCACCAAGCACCATCATGGTACTAATAAGCGCTCTATGACCGACGCGATCTAAAAAGTAAACGATTATAACATAAGCTGGCAATTCAACTACACCCATTAAAAACATTAAAAAGTAAGGATTGCCGTTCAGTTTACCAGTGTTAAGAGAGAGACCATAGTATACTACGGCATTAACAAACCAGCAACCACAAATGATTAAAGTTTTCCTAAGCATTTTTGGAGTTTTGAAAAGATCTGATGTTACTGCTGAGTGTTCATCAGTGTATTTTGCGCATGTTGCTTTGCAGTGCGAAACCAAAGCCGGAGTATCAATAACTTCAGAGGATCCATTGAATTTCAAGGCCTTCTCTATAATAGCAACAGACTCACGAGCGCGACCTTGTGACCACAGCCACCTGGGCGATTCATCCATAAGAAACCAGTGAGGAAGCAACACGACCGCATGTAATGCATAAATAATTTGCAAATAGAATCTATTATCAACAAGGTATCCCCAAGCGGGCAACAACATTATTCCAACAGCAAACATTATTTGAAACGCAACACCACATATTGTGCGCTTGCTCGGCCCAGCTATTTCCATTGTTAACACAAATCCAGCTATATATGAACCTGATCCAAAGATACCATAAAGAAACCGAAGAGCCATGAAGCTGTAGTAATCAGCTGTGAAGGCAACTGATGTGCCTAAGAGAAGCTGCAAAACGCCAGACCAAAGGAAGGCTTTCCTTCTTCCTAACTTGTCAGATAAGCGTCCGAATAGTAAAGAGCCACACACAACACCGAGCATGTATGCTGTCTGGGCAGCAGCGCCCATCCAGCGGCGGTCACACACGAAATCCCACTCTATAGCTCGTGAGGAAGTGTAGTAGCGTGTGTCGTAAACCCATTTTTGACAATCAACCAGTGTACCGTTATTAACACCATACTTTCTACAATTATCTAACTTGCCGTGCTCATTTAACGGAATGGCGGCTAACACAAGTGACGAGTTCCATGGTTCCGTATGACTTGTATTATCCACCCCTGGCAGGAAACATCTGAAAATGCGAAAATATTGTTTTTAATGTATAACGTTTGATATATTGACAGGCCAAGATGCATATTAGTTGCAGCATAGCTTCATTCCATTTGTTAAACATTATTGAGCCAAACTAAATAAAGAGAAAACTATATTGTTTATTCAAATAATAAAATTATAAATATTGATATAAGCAGAGAGCACTGAGTAGCATTAACAGCAATAGTATTCAATAATCCATATAGAGATAATGCGTATGTAACAATCTGCAGTATTTTACACTAATTACAAGCGTGTTTTAAATTCCAGGTTATTAAAGATACTGTACATGTTTTTTGTTAACTACAGGCGTTAACTATTTACTACTAATTGTTATTGTTAATAACTTCAACTACCACTTACCTATTTTATTTCTACTATACTCTTACTTTATACATTCCTATAGTTAATTTAGTAAACTTATTATATATACACATAAGAAGCTCCACACATAGCAAACCATAACCAAAAGACACGTATGTTACAAAAGAATGTACTTACGTTCATAATACAAACAAATAAATATCTGCACCGATAACATCACTGTTGTTGTACAATAAAGAACACCAAAGCCGTTCAGCCGTTCCCGTCCGCCCTGACCAGGCAAGCAAAACCTTACAGTACACGCTGTATAACCAAAAGCAAATACCTGACAAACCAAAACCAGATAGACGCGCTACTATATTTACCATGTTATACTATTGAGAAAAATCTAAAATCAGGAACAAGGTAATTCAAAATTATATAATTTTTATTCAGAGCCCAAGTATGATGTGCAACACCATTATTTGTTCGAGGCGCCACCCATGCTCATGCAATGTAAACTATAATGTTTTTGTTTGATAGTCGTATAATTGTACTTAAGCCAAATAACTATAAGTAAGCAAAAGTGTAAGTGATAAGTAAAGTGTGTGAATATACACACTATACTTTATGTTGATAAAGTATGTGCTTGTAAAGCGTATAAAATACATACATAGATTATGTGCCAGCCAAACCATAGAATTGAACACAGTGAGCATTTCATTAATGATCAGGTTTTGTGAAAAGATCTGCGGTCTTGAGCTACAATACGTACTCACAGTACACCTACAAGTAGTACGTTAATATTACATTCGAACGTTAGTGTACGTGTCGTAAAGTATGCCTGTTAGAGGCGCCAAAATCGATTTGTGTGTAATGTGATGCATCGTGGTGATGGAACATCGTGTTTGAAGCTAATGTGAATGTGCAAATATTGAAATGTTTTAACGACTTAAACCTTCTGAACCATCACAGAGTTATTTCAATAAATGTTTGAATACATTATGAAGTGATCAATTAAATAATCTGGCCACGATATCTTTGGTGCCGACACAAGTTTGACCGACATCACTTTTTATCGGTGGATAAGATGATTCACTCAATCAGGCGTACTCGTATCTAGAAGTGTATTAAGAAACATACCACATTTTATATATTTTACTTACTAACTGACCTCCGCAACCTTGTCTGCGTCTACTATTGCCCGTAGCGTGATGTTATAAATCCTGAACAAATTTGTGTACCATAAAAAACTTGATAGTGAGCCACTCTCAAAAGATAGACATTATATAAAAAATTAAAGGGGGAATAAAGTAATTTTTTGCTTGAACATAACTCAACTAATTAAAATATTGATTTGCAATTTCTGTGCATCTACCGTGTTTATCTCTGCATCGCCCTAAGTTTCACTGGCAGAAAATGCCTACGGCAATAAATCCGCCTTTGCAACATGTGTCTATAAAGTTCATATAAAATTAAAAAATTTAAAAACCCCCCTTAGCAAGCACTTATTCGAAAAATCATACGCCAAAAACGCCTTACATAATTTTGGAAACTTACACTACTGGACCAATATTTACTAAACATAACTAAGAACCACCGCAAGGGCAAGGACTTTCAAATGAAAAATACCGAATCGAAATCGGTCCATCCGTTCGAGAGCTACGATGCCACAGACAGACACACACAGACAGAGAAAAGAGAGAGGCATCGGCGTCAAACTTACTACACAATCTTTTATAATAAAACTATTCTAAGTAACTGGTAATGTGATAACGCTCCCACATGATCATAAAAACCTAAATTCTCATATACTAAATGTACTTGCCTATTACAATTTGTGCACTCTACTTTCTACTGCTATAGCCTTATCTGAGGCTTAAAGTTAATCGTTAAATCAGCTATATATTATATAAACTTACATAGCTATCTATTTATTATGTACATTTAAATACATACACTCACGACTGATGCAAATTTATCCTCAAAATACGTCAGAAACGACAAAATCTATTTCCGCCAACTGGCTACATAGTATTTATAAATACATATGTTGTCATCATTGATATGTAATATCTAGGCACAGAACAAATGATCATGTTTATTACACAATATTATTTGTTATGGTTGAGAATCGACACACGACCCTTTGCTTAACTGTCAGGATAGGTAACTACAGAACTGGCAAGCCTGTCTAATTTATAATTGTTACGGTTCTGTACATAAAGGGCAAAACAGGACCCTATTACTAAGACTTCACTGTGCGTCCGTGCTTCTGTCACCAGGCTGTATCTCATGAACCGTGATAGTTAGATAGTTGAAATTTTCAGAGATGATGTATTTCTGTTGTTGCTATAACAACAAAATAAAACAGAATAAAACGAATATTTAAGTGGGGCTCCCATACAACAAACGTGATTTTTTGCTGGTTTTTACTCGATATTGATAACGGCATCAGACGGTAGACGTTTGAAATGTATAGATAATGGTACGCAACCCTTCCTGCCGGGGTCCGACTCGCAAATGGCCGATTTAATTATTTGATAGAAGTGTGTTGTATAAATGAATGTAACTTATTGTAACTTGTGAGTAACTTATTCATATTCTGTCTCGGTCTGAAAAGGTGCCGACCTCAACGTGAAGATTGCAGCACTCGTTAATAAAAACAAGTGAGTGTAGCATATTTGCATTTGCATTGTGCATCGCTGGGAAAAATGTGTAGGGTTCAAGGAGACTATGTAGAATAATAAAAAGATAAAAGTATAACAAACGTCTCGTGGAAAGTTTTTAGACCGCCCACTCAAATGTGTATTGGTAATTGGTATGAATAAGATTTTAATAAATATAATATGCATACTAGAACTTGTAAATGATATTTGTTTCTTCAGTGCACCAAAATAATACAACCTTTTGGCTTAAGTACATACATAAATATGTATAGTAATGATATTTGATTTTGCTTGCATTCGAAAAGTTGTACAGGAAATCCAGTCTACCTTGTACTTTTTCCTTCGCATTCATAAACGTTCTGTGTTATTTTCAAGTTTAAGGTTGTAGGCTTAAAGTTGAGAATAAAACAGACCACTTTCTTCAAGTTAAATAACGTTTTCGAATAAGGAGATTTATGTTAAGTTTTTTAAACTTTCAATATCAAGAATTATAATTTAATAAATCAAATATCTTCTCAGACTTAACCGTATTCCAACACCCGCTCGTAAACAATGCAATAATTAAATATAAGTTAACCAACCTATGATCAGGAACTGCCGCAACGGTCACAAGTGAGAGCATATGCATGCCAGCTGTCATAGCACCGAGGACGTGGAGGATGAACTGGAAACATTGGTACCGCCCGAAATCACCTGAAAACGATATTTGTACAATATAAAGTAAAAGTCAATGAACTCTTATTGTGATTACTTTATATTTTTAAAGTTTACTGCTCGGTTTTGAATAAAGAAGTTGAGTTATTGCATAGTGACTTTCTTTAATTTATTACACTTTATTATCATACTCTTCTTCATAAAAATCTTGCTAAAACAATATATCTCAACGGCTTTTGAAAGATGTGACTGAATTATAAGAGCCTTAGAGATGGACTGCTTAAAACCATATTTGAATCGTTATTGAATAGTGATACAGTGTATTTCTATTATAATTTAAATTAATGTACCAAAATAAATAAGTATCCCTTTAAATAATTACATCCTGTCCAAGAGACATGTTGTTCTCTTCAACATTTCTCTACATATAATTTCCAAGCAAGAAACTATATTTTATGAAGGAGAAAGCGTTCATGTATCGATAAAAACTAAATTTTTAATCGAAATTACTATCTTCGTCGTCTTCAAAAGCCTTTAACTGTCCACTACTGGACATAAGCCTCTCCATAGAAGGGAGGTTTAAGCCTACTGTACCACGTAGGCCAGATATGCTGACATAGGGTTTGTATCAAGTGGGGTCGGAATGTGTTATAACAGCAGTTCTCGAATTTCTCCCGGCTCAGGCGTAGAATGGCACACCGTGTAGTTTTATTTGGTTCGATTCCGACCAAATCCCAGTGAGCGACGGCCCGTGGGCCTTTCCATGCTTAAAATAAATGGGTTTGCATCAAGTGTTCCTCCTTTTTGCAGTGATGTTGTCTTGCGTAGTTTGTTTTTTAGTCGTCTTTTGTCTCATGACACCCACAGGAACAACAGGAGTGGTGACTTCAGACATGACATTCTTAATTCGTCACCATACGGAGAAAATTACTATCAGACAGACTGCCTCTGTGACGTAGTGGTAGCGCTTGCGACTGCTGTATCGGGTTGGATTCCTAGGTCGGACTAAATGTTTGTATGATCTGTAAATATTTGTTTTGGAATTTGGGTGTTTTCTATGTATAATATGTATGTATTTTAAAAAAAACTATATATGTATTTATATCAGTTGTCTAGTACCCATTACACAAGTTTTGCTTAGCTTGGGACTAGATGGCGTTGTGTGTAAGATGTCCGAAGTATTTATTTATTATTTAGATTACTTAAAGAAGTCACTATCAACTGGATTATCTGATTAGACGGAATGGTCGTCTCGCAGTTGGTAACAAGAACAATCGAAATACGTTGGAGTGTAATAATTATTTATTGTTTTGTACCAATTGCCATCGTTAAGACTATATTATAATTTTAGATTATATTATTTATTGTAATATGTATGTATGTAATCGTATTAAGCTCAATTGGAAATGATACGTAGGAAACAGGTGTACACGTGATATCCTTGACCTACATAGTTTGCATGTGGTCAACAACTTAGTGTGACATTGTCAGAATACTAGCCTAATTTTTCAATGCAAGAAGTTTACATAACATGTATGACAACATTAGTTAGTGCGGTTTATTTATTAATAATAAAAATAGCAATCAATAAACAGCGACAAAAATTTATAACTCCTGCACTAGAAATAATCCTGTTTCGAGAGAGACTTCACAAATATACAAAGAACACCCAGATTCAGGACAACAATTTGCAGATTACACAAAGTATTGTCCGAATATGGGGTTTGAATTGAATATAATATAATATATAATAACAAAGGTTGTATGCTTTGTATCTCATTGCCTCTACCTTTTACAGAATAGGAGCTAACATCATGCGTGTAACTGTGAATTTTTGGAGCAAGTATCTAAATATAATTACCTTTTTTTTTTCTTTTTTTTTTACGTGGTGGAATGCCTTTTCGCACTTTGCTCCCCCCCGGACGGGGGGTTCGCTTTGTGTGGGACTCCTGACTGACTCGCCAGACTACCCACTAAACCACCACGGTGTGCCACTCTGCGCCTGTGACGGGAGAGATCCGGGAACCGCTTTCTTACGCCATCCGGACCCCTCCCAGCGCCTGCCCGCACTGAAGCGGTCTCCGTCGTCTGATGGTAACTCTCAATCAAGGCGACGTACGGCACACGCGTAACGTCACCCCCCTCGCGGGTAGCCTATGTAGCGGATGGGGGGGAAAACCCGTCCCGCCCATCCGCGGCCACACTCAGGGCGGCATGAGGCGCTGATAGGCGCGCCTCCGCCGCCCGGTTCGCCGGCGGCGGATCGGGTCCGAGTGGAGATCGTCCTCCCGGGCCTTCTCCGCCGCCTCCTTCTGCGAGATGACTTCCTCGCAGAAGGTCGCGACCGCGGTAAAACTG
>PKRV01000458.1:139050-241302 GCA_003709505.1 Hyphantria cunea | reverse complement strand
CGTCCTCCCGGGCCTTCTCCGCCGCCTCCTTCTGCGAGATGACTTCCTCGCAGAAGGTCGCGACCGCGGTAAAACTGCTCTCGCCGCCAGCCATGGAGCGTACGACGGCCGGCAGCGAGAGATCTCCTCCGATGACTGCAGTGAGGGCCCGACGCTGCGGCGCCCAAGCGGGGCACACCGCCAGCGTGTGCTGGGCCGAGTCCTCACTGCAGTCGCAGTGGTGGCAGGCGGGACTCAATTCCCTCCGCGCGACCGAATGCAGGTACTTCCCGAAGCAACCTTGCCCGGAAAGCACCTGCGTCAGTCGGAAGAAAAAGGGTCCCGTGCTGCCGCCCTGCCCACTCGAGGATGACGGGCTGGAGCGCCTCCACGGTGGCGAAGCCAGCACGTGGAGCCTCCAGCCGCGACGACCACCGAACCATAGTGGCTCGACGGGCGGCTTCACGCCACTCGCGTACCTCTTCGGGCGGAGGGCGCATGCCACTCTCCGCCCGGAATCTAAATATATTTACCTAGGCTTAGTAGTGGACGACAGATTTAACTGGGGTTACCATATCGATACAATTTGTGACAAACTAAGAGCAATATTAGCTAAATTTGCAGTACTAATATATAAGGTTCCTTTTAAAATACTACTAAATCTATACAATGTCCTTGCTGAGTTAATAATTTCGTATGGAATCACTAGCTACGGAAGAACTTTTTAAACCTACTTGGATAGAATATACAACTTGCAGCTACGAATTCTGAAAACCATAACACCAGACAAAATAAAAAAACACGGTGTGCGCTGGTGACAATGCCAGTGCCCTGTTTAAATATTGTAAAATACTACCAATTCATCTTAAAATAAAAATGTGGCTTTTAATCGAACAATATCATAATAAAAACTACAAATAAAAATCAATCACAAAATAACAACACGGAAAATAACTAACTATTTATTACTAACTATTACGGACAACGAATGAACATATATTTAAAACCAACTTTATTAATGGCATTCCAATAAACATAAAAACAAAACTAACGGATAAGAACTATAAATATAAGTACAAAAAACACTTTATTTCCATGCTATGACTCTATAGCATAATATAATTTTAAAGTACTGCAACATCCTGTTTATGGTATTTCCCTCTGTCTGCATAACTACACTACATATCAGAACGTCATAACAGTAGCATCGGCCGGGACAAGCGGCGAACGGCTTGATAACCGGTTTCCTAGTGATAAGCAGTTTAAGCGAATTATTGGTACTATCGTAAAAACATTGTTTTTTGTTTTTGAGATGTTTCTAAATGTATATATGTTAATAGATTGCTCAAACGCGATTCAACGTCCAGACAAACCTGCTAAGGTTTTGTGATGTTTTGTAGCTAACACCTGAATTGTATGTATAGTATCAATATTTTTAAAAAATATATATCAAAATTCGATTTAATTAATTCAATATTGAACTTGAATCAATTAGAAAATAAGGTAAACAACCTTTATATCGTGGTCATCTACGTATATATGTACTTAATTTACAGCGAATTCTCGCACTATTACATAACACGGCCGTGACACTTAGATATTTAAGGATCCAATAATACAACAGTAGTAACAAATACCCTGAATTTCTTTATTGTGATTTACCATCATCCTTGACTTTCAGAAAGTAGTTTAAAAAGGAAACAAGAATCTTGGCCATATTATGACGCGCCAATGTCGTTTAAATTATTACGTTGCGTTGCGAACTTTTTTAGGTCCGAAAAGTAAGCAGTTTTTATCAATCAGGATTTTGTTTTGATGCTTAAGATAACATCGTTGAAGTACTAGTCGTTTAGAAAGCTGTATTAAATATAAATTTTACACCCAATTGAAAATATTAACAAGCTAAAATTTAAAAAGCAAAATCCCAAGCACTTAATCGAGTAATCACACGCAATAAATGCCTTACATCATTTTAGAAAAGAGCTGATACTCCTACACTGCTATACCAATAACCAAAAGAACTACCGCAAGGAAACTGGCAAAATTATCAAACACCCCTCTTTTTGCGTCGGGGACTAAAAATGGCAATTCATCATCAACAGCCGTTGACAATCCTCTGCTAGACAGAGGAAGGAGAGAAAGGAGGTCTGAAGGAAAGAAGTTTCCAATAACAATTACGTACATAAATCAAAATAAAGCTGTTCTTATTAGTTCTCAATAAAATATAAAGTGTGTATTTTCAACTTTCGCTATCGAATATTTTTTCGTTTTGTTAATCGTGAATTTCGTTTTCGAATCATAAGAAACAATTTTCACTCAACGACAGTATTGACTCTCACTTGTCTTATTCTAAGATAAATAAACTCATAAACATTTATAGATCTTCCTGTTCCTGTTTAGGTCTAAAATAAGCAATAACAACTTGCGAAAGACATTTCAATGATATTCTATAGTTCATATTTATTTATATTTTCGCCAGATAATTGTTATTTTTTTCCATTTCTGTAATAAATTGAAATCTTTTTCGTAATTTTAACAAAGTACTAGTATTTTTTTTAATGAAATTCTAGAGCTTTCGATAGTTTGTCTCTGATGCTTGAAAAAAAATTTAAATAGGTGTAAGTATGTAATACGCTAGCTTTTGCTCGCGGCACCCGCGTGTATCCTGGATATCGTGGTAATCATTTTTGGGTTGTATATATGTATGATACTCACAAATAATGTGGCTGTCTGTGGGTTAAAACATTGTCAAAATCGGTTCAGTAGATCACTCCACAACCTCACAACCTTTACCTCTTTATATTAAAAGTACAGATTATTACAGGTGACAGCGTATTATGGTATTATTGTAGGACAGAGGCACAGCTGATTTCGTTTTCAAATACAGGCTATTACTGCTGTTTTGACACGTGTGTCATACAAAATCCCGAAATAAACCAACTCTAATATTAGAAATCTTTAGTAAAAGGCATTAATGTATGGATTTTTAGGATGGCAAAGCATTATCTCAAGAACGCCAATAATGCAAATACGCTTATACTGTTACTATCAATCCGCCAGATAAGCCATTGAGATAGATAATTCGTATATTTTTTGTTTCATGATTCACGGCATATTTATTGAAATGAACTTTTTTCAACTTGCAACAAATAAACAATTAACAACATGATTGCTTTTATATATTATATTAATATTATAAAGCTGAAGAGTTTGTTTAGTTGAACACGATGATCTCAGGAAGCACTGGTCCCATTAGAAAATTTGTTTTAATGTAAGATAGCCCAGTTATGGAAGTAAGCTTAGGTTAAATACCATCAAGCGAAGAGTATCAATGAAAAAGGTTCCAAAAATGGAGAAAAAATATTCATCGTGAGAGCTTGTATTGCGTGCACTCCGTAAAGGATAAAGTAAGTAAGTTTCATAAAAATAATGTATGAAAGTATTTTCCGCGATAGCATATGTTTATGTAGAGTTGGCTCTCTATAACATTTTTCATAATAAACATATTTGTTTATGCTGTATAACATCACGCTACGGGCAGTACGCAGACGAGCACAGAGAACAGAAAAATCAGACAAGTTTGCGCGGGTCAGCTAGTTTATAATATAAATAATATTATTAATATTACCGTCAAATCGATGGCGTATCTAGCAACGATTCTTTGATGAATGACTGTTTTTTATTAAGCGTATCTAAATATACTGCATACACGTAATTTACATTAAATTACTGTGCTTTATATTGTATAAATATTCATTGTATAACTGTTGCTATACGAATATATTTGAAGTAGAGATACATAATATGTATGTATTTACAAAAAAAACGTATATAAGTATTAATATCAGTTATCTAGTACCCATAGTACAAGCTCTGCTTAGTTTGGGACTAGATTGCGTTGTGTGTTAAAATGTCTGAAAATATTTATTTATTTATTTATTTATATACATCATATATTGTTAACTGATCCACGCAACCTTGTCTGCTTCTCGTATTGTTCGTGGCGTGATGTTTTACAGCATGAAAAAATTTGTCTACCATTAAAAAGGTTATAGTGAGCGAACCTTGAAATATATGTACACATATGCTGTCACGAACTTTTTTGTAGAACTTTTAAAGGGAAACGATTATTTTACATTCACATTCATACATTCTTTTGTGAAACTAACCGTTTACTCAATGGAATACGCAATGGAAGCTATAAATAAGCAGGAATGTTCTTGGAATACTGTTGATTTATCGACGTTTATCGTTAAATCATTACTCAGTCATAGCATATTGGTTTTTAGTATTTTATTACATTAATTTAATATAATGTGAGGTGATTGAGTAGACTACTGTTTCTGTTCTAAGCAATTATTTCAATTGTATTCCTAGTAAAGCAATCAAGCTAATGACAATTTATAAGTGAATAAGGTAAATGGCTTTTATAGATCCTTTCTATCAACTACTTAGGTGACAAATTGATGTTTAACTCTACTAAACGATCTACATACTACATCTACATCGTTCTTTCAGTTCTTCTTTACTCTTCGTTTCGAACTTAAAACCAACTAAAATGATAATAGGTGTCTTAGAGCAGATTATAGATAGAGGGCAAATTGCAAGACATTTGAAGACCAGTAGTACACCATCTTACTATCTCGCTCACACATGTCATACTGTTCTGTCATTATGAGTAAAAGTAAGTCTTAAATTTTAAGACTAATTGTAATATGGATACTGCAGTGCTGCGAGTAGTTCATTGAAGATTAGCGCGAGGCTGTAGGTTGTAGGAGTAGGCGTTAACGGCTCAAATTTGTGCCAACTAACGGTACTAGAACACCTACAGAATGAATACTTTTACTTGAACAAAAAAAACAACTCGATTTTGTATTTATCAATGCTTACGCAACCATCAGCGAAGGTCAGTTGTACAATTGATACCGTGATTGATCTTTACATCATATTACCTTCGTTGTTTTTGGTCCCGAACCAAAAGAATTAAAGATTGGAAAAAGAAGAAACGGATACGTTTATACAGGTAGATTTGGGAGTGTAATCGAAAGGGAGCAGGTCAGGGTCGCGCAACTGAGCCTCGCAATAATAATATAAATAATAATAATATAATATGAATTGTGACTCATTTGTCCTTGCTCAAGAATCAGAGTATCTCCATGCCAAATTTCATTGAAATCGGTGCAGTGCGTTAGACCTGAAAGCATAACACACAGACAAACAGTATCTTTCGAATTTATAATATCAATATGGATACATCATCATCATCAGCTCAGCCAAAATACGTTCACTGTTGGGCATAGGCCTCACCAAGTCGTCCTATAAGAAATTATTACACGTATCAAACACACGACAATTAGTCTTTATCTAAGTAAAAACAAGAAAAAGTAAATTAATATTTAAAAAAAGGTTCATTTTAAAAATAAATTTCAAAAATATGTTATGTGTAGCTGTTATTTTACGAGTTACAGTCATATTACAAGGGTCATTGTATACAGTGCGGTAATATTGCGCCGCTATCGGTGTTGACCTGCGATAAACTTGACGTTCTGTAATTCATCTACATGACTTACGCCCCCAACACCATATCTTATCACGTGCAAAGTATATAATTAAATCGACAAATACATTTATTTTAATGGTGGAGCTTCACACGAATATTATATTTGGTTTACTTTACTTATGAGAATATGTCAATAATTAACTATTATTAAGTGTATATTGCGTGTTGACTTAAAGACGCCTAAATGTCGCGCGTGTATTCGCCGTTTCAATATGGAAAAAAGGAAAGGAACCTATTAATTAAGATATTGATGTATTACTAATTATTTACACTTTCGGTTATCTAGACTGCCTTGTTGATTCAGCGGTTAGCGTATGTAACTGCCAATCAAGAGATCTCATATTTGTTTTCCGGGTTAGGCAAAAGTGTTAATAGGTTTGTTTTAGAAATTCTTAACAACATCCCGGAGTGTGGAAGTTCGCTGTGTTTCACGCTTGAGCCGTCGTTAGGCTGTAAGTCATGGCTGTTATGTCATGAATGTTTATGACAATTATTATTGGGAAGCCAGGGCCACAAATATTGTTTTGAACCATCGAATACAGTTCACACTCAAGATCGTGAAAGGAATTACTAGTTACTTGAACTTGAACAACCTATACATAATTATTTTTAAACCCTGACTGACTGGACAACTAAGCGACTTTCTAATTCAGATTTCAATGACACCCTCATGTATGATAGTAATATTTTTGTGTTTATGGCAACACCATGTGGCATTATTGCTATAAATATAATATATTGCTAAGTCTGATATTCAAGCTCAATCTTTACCAGTTCTCCGATATTCGGTCACATAACTATCCGTTCTTTGAACTAACATTTTACCAACTTTATAATTCCCGAGACTATTTAGGGTCGGCTGCTGATTCAACCATATTTACCTGAATGTATGTGCTCTGAAAACACCCTACTTAATATATGACTCTCTAAGTATTAAATTTCGGTCGCGCCCACATTTTTTCTTAACAATGATAGAAATCAAATTCAAGCCAGATGATACAAAAAAATATATGTAAAAACGTATAAAATTGAAGGTAAAAATACGTTAAGATTGAGGAAACAGGTTTTGCAAACCAATATTACACCGATGACATATTAATATCCTAAATATAATTTTGTATAGAATATTCTTTATTTGTCATATAAGACACGAATACGACGCACTCGACTTGAGGAAGTATATAAATTGTTGATATGCGCATTTCTATCATAGTCGGTTTAGCTATTATACACCCAGTACTGCTGTAGAGCTGTCGGCTTCCTGTTCTAACTTATTAAAATTCATGGAACACGAAGTTCGTATGTACGTAGTAATTATTATATTCGACTATGAGCATACAAATTTATACGTCTAGGTATATTTTTCAATTACGATGAGTATCATCTTCTCGATACATTGTGAAAAAGGCAGCGGCTAAATAAAATTATATGTGGAAAAGTCAATAATCCTCATCGTATTCGTAAAAATTTACATGTAAGGGCATCGTTAATTACATACTTGTTCAAATAGTTTCTCAAATAGATATCACGGCTTCACATAAAACCGGTGTGAAACAGCGCTTGCGCTGTGTTTCACCGAGTGAGTGAGGATACCGGAGGCCCATACCCCAACCACTTCTCCCATCCCCATCCTCCACCCCAACCTCCAAACGCACTTGCGACGCCTCTAGTGTTGCAGATGTCCATGGGCGGCGGTAATCGCTTACCATCAGACGATAAGACTTTTCGTTTGCCCGCGATTCCAAAAAAAAACTAAAAAGACTGCTATGAATATACGTGGAGTATATTCATAGCAGTCAGTATACTAAAACAGTTTTTATTTTCTTTCAAGTCTTCCCGTATCGTAATACAAAAGCCGATTCTAACCTAATTTGGGGTCGGCTTTAAGTCTACCAAAATAGGGCCCAAAGTCGATACAATAAGCGATTGTCATTAAACCTCTACTGTGTAAGTACTGGGCACTGTCGAATTTCCATAGACACAATGGAGATACTGTAATCCGACTTTTTAGGCCTTCAATTACTCTAACGATTCCCACAGATATTCGTATGACAACCAGAACTGACGGTTCGACGTGCTCTCCAAGCTATGGTGGGATCTCAATCTGTTAAGAAGTAGTCTCTCATCCTAAGGCAGACCTTGTCAAGATTATTGGGAAGTGAAGAATAGATTACCAGTGTTTTCGGTTACCACTGAGCGACGGGAAGTATAGTTCAAAAATAAGACGCATATAATGTTAAAATGTGTAAATGAATACTTATAAGTTATATTTCCAGTTTTACAAGTGAATCTGACATCTTACGGTAAACTAGTATCAATATAAAATATATATTTTGCAAGTTGAAAGCCACATCTAACCAACTTGGCGACTATGTAATACTTTCTTCGCTCTATTTACTAAGACCTTGATTATGCCGTTATCGTAATGTCCAAAGCTATAAAAGCAAGCTTGAAAACGAACGCAAGAAATTTATTCTCTTAAATCATTATTATTACTTTACCGGTTATAGATTAGTTGAGTAGTGTTAAATAAAATAATAAATTGTACTCTACAAACTATTTATCGTAACTAGTCTATCTATGCCGATGTCTACGAGTGTATGAAAACTTTCAAGTTAATGGTGTAAATTCAAAAATTTACAGTCATTGTTCACTTTAAACTATTTATGAAAGCCCCAAAATGCTTTACCTTAGATTTCCATTAAATATCTTAGGTTTGTTAAGTCGAATTCATGAAAGTTGATATAATTAAAAACGCAATGGTAACTGTTTATGTGTATCTATTTTCATTCCACTCTTGGACAGTTTTGAACATGTTAAAGGCTCAATCGATTATCATAAATGATTGTATGTAACGTACTTATGGGTGCATAAGGGATATGAAGAGGAAATCAAATCAATAAATCCTTCTACCTTAATAAAAATTGCTTATGTCTGTGATACATTTTCACAAGTGATTGCAAGAACCACTTGTGAAAATGTATCCATTCTTTTTGTCTATCATCTTTAGGTGTTTTCTTTTTAAATTCGAACGAAACGAAATAACGAAATTTTACCCATTCAAACTCAATACTCGTGTAAAACTCCAGATAGTAATTTAAATTTATTCTAGATAATACTTAGTTGCCTGGAAGAGATTGCTTTTGGCAATTTATACCGTGGGAGAGCCACGCTTCGGCATGAATGGGCCGGCTCGACCGGAGTGATACCACGGCCTCACAGAAAACCGGTGTGAAACAGCGCTTACGCTGTGTTTCATCGAGTGAGTGAGGATACCGGAGGCCCATACCCCAATCCAACGCCCCCTATCCCCCTCACCATCCCCTTTCACCCCAGGCCGCCATAGTGTGGGTCACCATGATGCCCTGTTCTTTTTCGCATTGAGGATGGTGACCACCACTCTTGGATTCTGCTCATGCTTTCCATCAGGCAGGGCAGAGTCATTTTGGCAGNNNAAAAAAAAAAAAAAAAAAAAAGGCCGCCCTTTGTACACTCCGTCTCACATTTTATGTACTCTCTTCTAACTGTAATATTATAGTGTGCAAATAAAGAGTTTTCTATCTATCTATCTATCTATCCACTTTTGAGGTTATCACTAAAGAATAAAATCATTTGGTTGGTACGTTAGCCGCAATAGAATAATCGTAAACCTATAAATAAGGTAATGAATAATTTAGCCTGTAGTGTTTAATGTAAGGAAAACTACCTAATGTTTGTATTATAAAGTTTATTTGATCATACATTCATCACTGTGTGTGTAGGTTTAAGATAAGCCTGTAGCGATATCCTGACACAGGAATAAATTAAAATATGATTCAGTGAAACTAAAAACATAATTTTGCAGCGAATGGAATTAAACAGTTATATTAACAGATAGAATACTAATAAGTTGAACAATACCCTTCCCAGTTTTATTTCCCAATACAAATGTAATTATTGAACAGTTCCTCTAAACACATACTAGTTTGACTTACAACGAAACTATATATAATGGAATTTAATTGATGTGTCAATCACCTGTGAATAAAGATAATGGAAGCCTCGAAACCAATATCGCGAATAGGATTGATGTGCGCTACTAATACAGAAAACCGGTGTGAAACAGCGCTTGTGCTGTGTTTCATTGAGTAAGTGAGGATACCGGAAGCCCATATCCAACCCCTCCCCCTATCCCCCTCCCCATCCCCCAAAGGCCGGCAACGCACTTGTGACACTTCTGGGGTTACGGGTGTCCATGGGCGGCGGTTATTGTTTATCATCAGGCGATACGCATGCTCATCATAAACAAAAAAAAAATTACCGAGTCGGCAATTACTTATCCACAAATAAATGAGGATATTCGATAACATCTTTTGTTCTCAATTGATAACTCACGTTTCTCAGTTGATAAAAACATCCCACCTGTGTTACTTGTACTATTTATAATATCGACAAATACTCAAGTCGCCGTATTCAGTTAATTGCAATGCGTTTCGTGGTGTTCTTATATCGGATATTTTGAAACGGACAAAAAACGGAAACATTGTCAAAAATTAAAGTATCCTATGAGTAAATCTATGGTGTCAGTTACCTCCATAAAGAACAAACATACCAACCCACATACTTCCAAACTTATGCCGTGATAATATTGTATTCTAACAAAAAGAATTATACCCAATACGGATAATATCGATCTATACCACATAAATAATATGCGTACCGAGCAGTTTCGAATTAGGGACACACAATCTGATTATCGGCTTTGGCTTATATAATACCATCAGCGTTAGAAGCCGCTATTATATAATAACAGGATGAGCTGCAGATCTATTACACTATTCTTATTTTGAATTGACGTAATTCAAAATTCAACTTATTTGTCTATTTAGCCCTATCTCAATATAATCAGAATTTATTTAAAAAATACTTAGTATTATTTTTCAGATCAATGAATATAGCACCTGCAATCAAGCTAGACAAAATCTGTATTTCGTTTGTAAGCACCAAGGTGCTCTAATTATTACATTGTATTAATAGTTTGCAATTTTCTATTTGCTAGTGGTACTTATCTCACTAAAAGTTCTCTTTTCTAAAGGTGTCTTACAATCGAATGAAGATATCATTAGGTATAAGACAAAGAGCACAAATATAATACCAAGTTAAATTTCATGTCTTATCCACCACATTTTCTACTAAGTTTTAATGTATTTATTATGTGTGGACACGCCAGCTTTATAGTTGAGGCCGAGCGAACAGCTGCCACTATGGCAAATTCCATTTGTAAAACACTTCGGTGTGTATTTATGTTTGTCGTTTCTGTCCCGCATTACAAATCGAGGTCATTGTTCTAACATCACAAGCCTATCAGTCTTTAAATCTTTTTGCACACAGCGTCACTACAAATAGTGCTTATCATTACTCGTTGTCCAACTTGCGTTATTAAAGAAAAATAGCATTATAAATATTTCAGTCATTTCCACCAGTTGCCAGACACATTGCTGGAATTAAGTCTCCCTAAATAGCTTTTAAGAAGACAAATTGGAAGGAGCCGGCATCGATCTACATTCTTTACTAGATCCTCTTGTCGTTGTTAGTTGTCTCCATAATAACGAGACCCCAACATTCTTCCAAGTTGTTAATCAATGACAAATATTCATTTAATGTTAACGAATTATATTTAAACCAAAAGGAAATTTGGGTTAGTATTTATTATCGTATTAATTTTAATGAATATTAGTATTATTTTATTATAACAACTGTGTTTATACTGACAAAAAAGCTAACTTCACTATCTATAATTAGCAGGCAAAAGTGATAAACTGAAATATCAATGCACAGGCCAAACCCTGAAAGTTTTGAATAAACGCACATGCCGGACGCTTAGGGCTAGAAACTTAAAACAACCTGTTTTAACGTAGGCATACGAGTTAAGAATTTTCAGAATGAAATTTCATATGAATTGAGTACGACAAAATTATTAGATATGTATTTCAGCTTTACAGATTTTTAATAAAGTACCTACCTATAAAAGAAAGGTAAAAGAAATTCTAAAGTAAAACGCGAACGAAACCGCGGGTAAGAGCTAGTCATTCTATAATAATTTAAATAATTTAAATTGATCGGTAGTCAAATGATTAGTACGGAACTTACAAAGAAAATGAGGCAATCCTATCTGTTTATCTATGGTCATCAACAGAACATTAATATTGTGACATTAAACATTATTGTTATCAGTCATTGCAGTTGGATCCGTTCCGTTCATAAAGAGAAACGCAGTTACAGGTCTCCTTGAAACCAGGAACAACCCTCCTAGAAAAATCATTGTTCTTAATGTTACAGGTGGAAAATTACTGCGAACAACTATCTAAATCTAAATGTTGTAATATTGTACATGATAGTATGTAAAAGCCGTGTAACATTTAAAGAGTATTGACACAGATGTGTTTCGGTATTACTATGACCGATAACGCGTATAAATACAGTTTTGACACGCTGACGATATAATATAAAATATTTCTAAACAATTAAGTAACGGTTCAATGGATAATTATAGTTACATCTTCAAGAATAATGTGAGTTATATTTTATGTTTTGGTAGTTAACAGCTTAAGTTACGTAACCCGAAAACTAATAAAAAAGGTAACTTGGTTTTGATATTAACAGTTCGTACTGATGATGCAATGAACTGTTATGAAGTAAAATTGACGTCCTACCTAAGAAACTCATAGACATCAAGCAATTGATGATGAAACTTTTCAATAAAAACCAGTAATGTTTCTTTAACGGCAACTTTTATTGAAGTATTGAACAATTAAATGTTGGTTCACAATTCCATACGACGACGTCGTCAAGTTATTGGAACTAATAAATAAGTTCCTATTAATAGGGTTATTGCTATTAGTGTTAAATGGATATTGTACCTAGTACTTTCCTTAGATGACATTACTGATAATGAAATTCGATTATAAACTCGTCAATTCTTGGTGACTACTCAATAATCGAATTATATTTCATCAAGTAGTGACTATAAACTATAATGCTAGGCTATAAAAAATATCATATCTTTCAATCATGTTGCTTTAAGATCAGTGCATTACAACGTAAAATGGTTAAATTGTCTTTAAAAATTTGATACAAAGTTAAAACATCCTAAGGACCAGAATATCTAATGTAATAATTTTTATGCATTTGATAATTGTCTTTGAAGGTGGTCTGCAAAACTCTTCCTTCTTTTCAATAGAAAATTTAGACTTAACTAAAGAACAACGGTCAATTGAGAAAATATAGATTTGCGATGAAGTACCTGTAATGAGTAGTTTTAAGTGCTTAACGACACTAGTCATTTTTCATCGCCAAGTGAAAAGCACATAACTTAGCCTTCTTTGTGTCGTACTTTAGAATGCAAGTTAGCTTTGAAAGAAAGTTGGAAATGGCTGCCGAACTCCTGGCAACGTCATGTAAACCAAACTCGACCACCGCAATAGAATATTTGATTACAGAATCTCGTTGACACTTGTAATTTGAAAATATCTAGCTGGTAGTAATAATTCCTAAGAATATAAAATGCCTTAACTATTTAAGAAAAAAATTCAGAGCGCGCTTTCAGACGCTTTCTACCGTAACGCATTTTGTGCAATATATAAGGTATTCTGCTCATAATAATTGTCTTACTCAAAAAAAATTGTAAATGTTAAACCATTTATTTTTTTGTGAAGTTTTGTAAAATCAATAAAGATCTGAAGTTAGTTAGTAACTGTATTAAATTACTAAACTACTATTAGTTCCTCAACAGTTACCAGTCTTGACGATAACTTGTAAATTGGCGGCTACCGGCTGAATATCGTTTATGCCAATGTCACAATGAGAGAACGTCAAATGTCGCATCCCATGTAGTTAATGACACTATAAACATCAATGTTTACGTAAAGTTCGGGAAAAGGGTACATGCTTCTTCTCTATAATGCGAAAGAGAAAAGTGTAAAAACGAACCTAAATTAATAAATATACCAAAGAAGATACAGCGGACATCAAAAATTGAAAAAAAAATGCATGACAGAGGGAAATGGCGAACGCAACATCTTTAGAAACAAAAAAACTGTAGTAACCCCAACTACGTAAATAATTTTGATAAAATTTTAATAGTTTATGTCACCCGAGCTATTGTTATGAACACTTTCATTAAAAACGGTATAGCTCTATAGAAGTGGCGGTGAAACATATAAACACACATAGACTGCTAAAAATATCACCACTCCTTTTGGTTTTGGGCGTAGTCGAGGAAAAAAGAAAGCATGAGAAAGGTTTCATGTTCCTAATACAAAGGCAATATCCTCAACCATGAGGGGTGATCAACCTTTGCAGACTGCAGCCGAACGTTTGACGTTGAGAAGGTGATGCACCGATAGTGTATAGGTGTAAGAACTTTCAATGGACGATTCAGGATTAGTAATTATTCCGTATTTCATCGTGTTTTCGATAGAGGGCGTTTAAATAAATTTTACATTGTACGTGCGATTCGGCACAATTTTAAAATAATTTGAATATTACATCAAGACGGATAACGTAACACTCAGTTACAGTCGTGCTCTATAGTTATACTCCTCTTTTAAAGAATTAGCAGTTAGTATCCAGAAACAATAGGCAATTAAAACGGTAAATATGGATTTTTGTAAAAAGTGCGTTATCTGATGAGTACAAAATATTCAGCAATCTGCGCCTATGATGTCAAGTGACTGGTATGACGTGAAATAATAGATAACATCTTTTGTGACGCTAAAGAAAAGACGATATAATAATGTAAAGCACAATTTCAATTACTAAAAGGCTAAAGATACAGACAGACACACAGAATTTAAATGTAACAAGACTAAATACGTTTTAATACGGTATAGGGTCTTTAACGTTTGTAGGACGTTCATCGTCAGTGCTTGCTTATTATTCCACTTAACTCGGTGTTAACTAATACTTCTTTAAATTTTTATTCCTGTTTACGTACCTAATCACAATCATATGTAACACGTAGACAACGCTGTAATTTACACACATATATATATATTCTTGTCAACATTAGATGTAAGATGAATGTGCATCTGTTTGTTCTCCCTAATTAAATAAATAATATATTATTTTCTGTTTCATGTTTATGTGCTCAAATAGTACAAATGATCGTCTACAATTTATTTACACTCCGTAAAGACAACCAAGGAGATCGTTTTTTGTTTTTGCGAAAAACGGTCCCCATTTCATGTCATCCTCATTTTTTATATTTTTTATCATTAATTCCATCACTACGAAGACTTAAAGACTCGAAGACTTAGAATTGAAGACTTTAAATACTTGACATTGGCAGAAATAGCTGATCCGGCTGGTTGCCATCGCATCAAAAGAAGAAGAAGAAAGACAACCCAAGACAACCAGCCATTTGACATTACAAAGTCCGCAGTCATCGCTCATCCAGCGAATACAAATATAGAAATATGTATTTTAGTATTTTGAATATGCAGTAGGAACATCTTGTTCACATCACTACCGTCCCAATAAAACATGAGTTACGTTTACTTTTTATTGTACGTGCCAATGTAATTTTCATTGCGTATAAAAAAGAATAATGAATAAATTGATAGAGAATAACCATTCATTGTTTTTCAGTATGAAATAATAAATAAGCACAGAAGGTAACATATAAAAGAGAACATTAAACAGTTTACGTATTTTAAGTTTGCAGCAATGTATATAAAAATGATTGTTTGTCTGTGTGTCCTTCATAGAATCGTAAACTATGCATTTGATCATGTCATGATCTTCAGCAAGTCAACAATAAAAGAAACACCACTATACTTTCTTACCACTGTGTGAGTGTATTTTTCCTTCATAACATTAAACCAAACACCATTCGAATATTGGTCAAATCACAACCGCAATATGTATTTAGAAAACAAATGAATTAACAACTTCGAAATAATAATAAAAAGATATGCCAAAGCCTACACGAATTCCTAAAGAACATACATAGTATTCACGTTCAAAGTCGTGAGTTCGTGACTGATATTATTGCATACTAATATAAAAAGTTACTCACTATATTTACAATCTAGGTATTTACCTCGTGTAAACTGCTTCTGAAGATAAATAACTTAGAGAATATACTTAACATAGTTATTGTATATTGTTGAAGGATATATAAAAATAATACATCGTGTATATTATCTTAAATTAGGTACATCAATTTGATGAATGATACCTACAGATAATGAGATTTGGCTCATGTGTAAATAGAAGTCATGCGATAAACTAAAATTCACTCGAAAGTACATTGCCTTTAGAATGTGGAATATGAAACGGCAGTAACAAGGTTAAACGGCTCAGCTGTGAACAGGTGAAGCAAGTGAAGTCTCTAAATTCAAGTGCACGTTTGTATTGACCTTTCATAACGAATTACCCGTTAATATACCCATTATAACTGGATTCTATAGTGTCTACCTATGAAGGCATCCAACATGTTACCAGTTTAGAACAAATGAAGAAATGTTAAGGAGACTACAACTTCGAAAAATAAAAAGTGTTTTAAACTAGCTTTTGCCCGCTGCTTCATCCACGTATATGTCTGTTATTACGGTGATTCTTTATATTGATATAGCCTTTTTATTTGTCAACTGATTGAAATAATACAAACAGGTACAATACAGTTCAGTGCAGTGAAGTTTATCACAATACATTAGAGAAAAGCGCATCTAAACCGGTTAAACCACAGCACACAGACATAATACAGCAAAATTGTAAAAACTTTGTTGTTTTTTGAGTTGTTTTGAACGTTGTTTTGAGTTTTGTTACTGTGATAAAGACCTCCATCATTATTTTTTTAAATGTATAGACCTCGACCACTTGCGATTCAAATATACGTATAGAGGAGACTATTTTAAAATACTTTAAAAATTAACTTGAGGCTATGAGATTATTAGACGACTTAAATGTTTAAATTAAAATATTTGGTAGCCTTATTAAATAAAATTTATTTTCGAATGAACAAAAGACACATTCTTTAAACTATGAAAATAAAAAGTGACACAGTTAAAATTGGAACACATTGAAGATGTATTTGTGTTGTGTCGTACGTTTGTAGAGCAAAGACGAAAATATTTAATGAATATTAAGAATCGTAAGGCGAAACTCGTTAAATGATTATGTTTCTGGCAAAAAATTGTCAGCCACGAGGCAGACAAACAAAATTATTGTCCTGGTAGAAATATTTATTAGATTATTCTCGGCTTCTGTCAAATTGCTCATTATAAGAAAATGACACATTTGAATATTAAGCTTTAGTGTTATTTAAAAAAATGAGAGCAGAAGTTCGATCTCACACTATTAAATTCAGGCTCTTACTTCAGTCAAATGTAACATGACCAAACGTCCCTTTTTGGGTGAGACAATTCCGGTGTTAGGTCTGTCTCTTCCCGCTATCCCCAGCGATGGCACAAATCTTCCACTTAACTAAACGATAATTTAATTTTTGTACCCTATGTCACTAGCTAGATGTTACTGTACTGAGGCATAGCAATTAATTATGTAACTAGTGTGTTAATAAGTACAGGTTGATTATTTATTTTTGTATTACATTACTTTCTTTACTTCTTATAATGTTGGGAATGAATTGATAGCCTTTAGGCTAGGAAGATGATGTTACTTTGTTTAATAAGAACTAGATAAAAAAGGTTTTTACATATTTCCATAGAATACCGGTCTGACAAAAAAAAGGTCACGTTAGTCATACGGGATAACAGCTAACAATATAGAGGCATCACTTATCAGGAGGACAAAATCTCCTTTCTAAGACTCTCCTTATCTCGCTCGCTCGCCTATATCCAGTATTGGTCCTTTAAAGACTGATGACTACGATGAATTATCATTTTATCACTTTAGGAAATTAATTAAATATTTTTATAAACTTGAATCCCCAACCCGCACTTAGCCAGCGTGGGGACGTATGGCCTTAACCCTCTCCTGAGAGAAGACCCGAGCCCAGCAGTGGGACTTTATGGGTTGTTGATGATGAACTTTAAAGATTCTAAAAATATCTAGGATTGTAAAGAAGAAGAAGATTTTAATAAAAAAAGAAATTCTAAAAGTCCCTGCAAAGCTTATAGAACAAACTATCATAGTCTTCAGGAATTAGTCATGGTCATAAAAATAATGCCATTTCTTTATCTTATCATTGAAATTGCTTTTTATGGTAATTTACTGCCTACGAATTCTTGGCCTTGGCTTGTCTATTTCTCGGAAACAGGATAAGATATTTGTTCTTGTTTCGACGTTCACGTTTTACAAAAAAAGTAAAAATATATACTCTCGACTGTCAGCACTTGATGTAACTTGTTGTAATACATTCTAATATTAAACTCACTTGCACTTATTTCACAATTTCATTCATTTATTTATATAACTGACCGGTTTTGCCTTATGACATTAACCTTTGATGATGCCATAGGCGAAACCGGTCAGATGTAAAAATAAATAAATAAATTTGTGGATAGGTGCAAGTGAGTTTAATTCTAGAATGTATAGATATGGTTTTAGTTTTATCTTATCTTTTGTCAACATTTTGAACTTAATGATCTAAAGACATGTAATCTGCTATACAGCTTCAATTAAAATGCCATCTTAGTAATCCTCATTAATTTTAATGTTACTGTTTGATATTTGTCGATGGTTTTACACTCTGGTGGTGCTTGTGTAGAGTTGTTCATTCCCGCGATGAGAGGTTCTCCTAGTTCTAAATTCAATAAAAAATATTGACAAAAATTAAGAATTTTAATAATATTAAAACCTTAAAAGTATCTGTAACCCGACTACGTAAATTTTTTTGACAATATTTATTTAGCTGATGTCACCTGGGTCAGTCGGGTAAAAAAAGTCTAAATAAATTACTTTCGTCTGTAATTTAACAAGTATCATAAAAAGATACTTCGAACCTATTTAGCCCTTCGATACATTCGTTACAATCATTAGCATCGAATAGTCATTCATTCATTATAATGTCAATAAATAACGGCTTAGAATTGTGTGCACGGCTAATTATAATACAAATGAATAATGGGTAACTAAAAGACTATTGTTTAAAGCATAGGTCTTCTATATAGTAAATTTATGTTTTAAAGTTACTGAGGTATTAACTCGAATTAGCTACTCGAATTAGCTCGAGTTGCGGTTAAATCTATTTAATGTTAATGGACTAATGTAAAACTTTTTTTAAACCATACTTCGATTGTAATTTTCTAAATTCGAAAGTAACTCTGTCTGCCTGTGTCTGTCAGTTACGCTTTCACGGCTAAACCGCTACTAATTTTCAATGAAATTTGTCATGGCAGCTCGTTACCGTGATAACTAACTTACACATGGGGGAAACCGCAGCCAAATTCTTGTATTATACAAAGAGTGTCAAACTCGTTACTCTAATCTAAATGTTAGCTTAACATATTTTTCCAGTTACAAACTATTGTTTGAAACACAGGTTTTACATTGTAAATCGCATGTTTTTAAATTAGCAGGAGTTAACTTGAGTTAGCACGAATTGCGCTCAAGTTGATTGAACATGAATAGAATTATCCTCAACTCATGTAGTCTTGTCATAAACAAACAAAGCTACAAGTTCACAGAAATTTCACATGAAAGTTGAAAAAAGAACTACTGAAACTTATCGTTTATTAAAAGAAGTATATGGCAATGAATGTTTATCACGTGCGCGAGTTTTTGAGCATTTCCAAGATGGTCGTGAAGACGTTGAAGATGATTCACGCCCTTCAAAAACGGATGAAAATATTGGAAAAGTCGGTAATATGTTTCGATGTGACCATCTAATTACTATTCGTGCGATATAGTTTCGGTAAACTGTAGAAATGAAATTGACAAAGAATACGTAATTCAAATTGAAGTCTTGGGTTCTCCATAAAGACAACGCTTCGGCCCATTCTCTATTCTCTGCCAAGACATTTCTAGCCAAGTACAACATCCCAGTGTTAGACCATTCGCATTATTCTCCTGACTTTGCACCATGCGACTTTTATCTGTTTCCCAAGGTCAAATTTGCATTAAAAGGAACAAGATTTCAGTCCGTTGAAGCTGTGAAAGAAAAAACGACACGCGTCATAAAGGAGCTCACAAAAGAAAACTTCCAGCACTGTTTTGAACAATGGAAAATTGACATGGAGCATTGTAGGCATAAAGAAGTGGTGTATATTGAAGGTGATAATAACTTAAAATTTATAAATTCAAAATAAAATGTTTTGCAGCAATAGCCTCGTTATTTTATAGCCACGCCTCGTCTATATAGATATGCATTTAAAATATTTTAAAAAAGATGAAAATTGCAATGTAGCTTACTAAGAAGTGTAGTATTTATGATAATTGTCATAAAATGGAATATGATAGAAGAACAAATAGTAAGTAGTGTGAAAATTTCAGTAATTTAATCATCACCGTCTTGCTAACTTGGTAAAAATACGAATTACCTGAATTTTAGCTAGTTAAGCTAAGTATTTGAGCGTATACACTTTTGAGACGGGTGTATAATTCTTCATCATATGTTTTATATTATGTGTTATATATACCTAAGTGCACAAATAAATACGTAATGAGCAGAGAAATGCGCTACATAGTTATTAAACAATACTGCGTACTACTAGTACTTTCAACTCTCAAATAATATTTATAGAGTTGTTTAGTAGAATAACACAGAAAAACAATGTCAATAACATTCCAAGTCATGTTGAACATAAATACCATTAGTTATATAAGTTTTCTGATTATAGATTATAAAATTATTTAAATAAAACTTTAAATCTTGTAAAGGGCCGTTTGTAAGGTTCATCTCAATATTTTTTGCAAAAAGAACTCAGTCACGGCGAATTTGCTATAATATGACAGTGTAATAGGTCAAGCTGTAGAAAACATCCCTTATGACAGTAGGTTGATGTCAGTGACACCAGTTTTATATACTTGCATTACTTACATTCTGGGGAGATCGTTTTTTGTTTTTGCGAAAGACTATCCCCATTTCATGTCATCCACATTTTTTATATTTTTTATCATTATATCCATCACGACGAAGACTTGAAGACTCGAAGACTTAGAATTGAAGACTTGAAATACTTGACATTGGCAGAAATAGCTGATCCGGCTGATTGCCATATCATCAAAAGAAGAAGTACTTACATTCCAACCGTAAGCGTATTTTATTTTGCGATACGATGCGAGCGACGTGTAATAGGCATCTCTAAACATTTGTCGTCTTGCGAATAATACATTTGACTTTAATATTAGAGGAACTAAACTTTGAGTTTTATATCTTTTTATATCCTGTAGTAAGTAAGAATAGTATCTAATTATAGAATTAAAACCAAAGTCATGATATACATTATTTTTCAAATAAAATGGTACCAAGGTATTCCACATAACGATCGAAGTCAGTTTGAGTTTGTAACGTGCAAGATAAAATCATTGAAGTAGGTTGCCATTTCTTACAAAATATTTAAATATTGTAATTAGACATAGATAAAACTAACAGCTCATGTTATTGCCACCTATTAAAACCTTGTTTTCTTACATTTTAAACAATTATTGTACCAATGCACTTTATTTGCTTTTATACCATTATATTATACCATAAATTAGTCAATAAATAATAAAAAAAATCGTTGTCTACTGTAACAATGATCAATTAGGTGCGTATTTCGCAACTAAAGTTAACTGTTTCTTGAGAATTTGTGACAAAACACTGTTTGCGTAAGTCGACACACCTCCTTTATTTATGATAGTTCCGAGGTGTACGTCAGATCAGCTGACTAACATCAGGCGCGTGCGGCGCAGTACAGAATGCCAAAAATATTTACTTTCAGCGTTCAAGACCTATTCTTAAAAATATCACTGTCGTCTTTGACATTTCAAGAACATTACGCACTTGCCTACATACATTTTTGGCAAAGGATAAAAGCGTGAACGCGCAACATGTCTATTTTAAAAGCTTCGCCAAAATAAAAGATAATTACACGATTTTTTAAGTTATAACCACAACTGTACAATTTTGAAATAACAAACCTTTTAAAACTTGATAGATCATAGCTATTGTTACCGGTAGACAGTATAAATATGTAAAGAATATCCAGGCATATATTACATTGTATTAAAACATGGAAGACATTCAGCTCATAGACGTTATGAATCTATTTGTTACGGCTTTTGTGTTGATGATTGATGATTGCATTCACACCGTTAATGTGACTAATCAAGTGTGAAAACAGAATTCTTAATCAGGGTCGACGTTTACATTGTTACTGCTCCGCCTTAGACAACAGGCATAATTATCATATAAACAATAGTTTTAAAGTTTAATACAAAATGTCCATAATGTATACTCGTATTGTTTTGGTACCACGAGTTTGTGAACATACATTTTTACTAATGAATGGCTTATGAAAAAGAATAGAAATTAAAAACGTCAAAAGGTGTTTAATTTTTTGTATCATAATGTGTTCTTAAATCGTTTAGTTCCACTTCGAACATATATTTTAAATTACAAAACTCTGAAATAAAAGAAAAATCAGTCTACCTATTTTAATGCATGACAAGAAACAACCGCCGTAGAGAAGAGGTACGTTGAAATAGCTATCGACAAATTTTAATAGACTTGAGGTATCAAGTGTAGATTAACAGCTTTGAAAAGTGCATCTGAGGCGAAGGGTTTAGTCTTTATAATTAAGGTCAAGGCTTTTGTGTTGAATTGAGTAGTAATGTTGCGTCTTCTCAGCAATGAACGTATAAACTAGGTAGTAATGGTAACCAACTCGCGTAAAAACCCATCTGCACCTATTCCTAAATTTGAATAAATGATTCAGACAAAAGAAATGATCGTGCTCATCATACAGTTATTTATTCTTAATGACAATCGAATTCACGATACCATATAATTAAAATCAATTTTGAATATTTTAGGCAACCAGTATTTTGATATGAATGAGCGGGCACACCATATTCAGTGTCGTAAACTTTTGTCAACCTGCCAATTTGCTTGGGCGATTACAAATTTATCTCACTATCGTTTAGTAAAAGAATTTTCAGAAAAATTTAATAGTATATCTACAAGTATATCAGCATCATGGGTGTACGAGTAAACAAAAAATTGACATTAATTACAAACTGACATACAGTGAATTGTTTACGTATGCCATCAATCATCACCATGTTTGACAATATGCCTCTGTTTGCATTCAGTGGCATTGAAGCTTCAACATGATCATTATCTGGACTGGTAGAAACTGTAGAAAGTTCATATACCTACATTAGATTAGACTTAAAATTATTTGTTCAATTTGGTTTCGTTAGTAGAGATTTAGAATATATTTCATTTTTGTGTTTCTTAAAAACAAAATCTTTTCCTTGACGGGATCACTTCCTAGTTTGTCTGCGTCTACATTCTTTACAAGTCAAGCATGTTTACATATAATGTTGTTTTCATATTTAAGCTAGTTTATGAATACCTTTTTTTTTATAATTAATCAGTAAGATATTACATAAATAAAAATCTACAGGATTTTTTCTATAAGTCTCACTTTATAAGAAAAGGTAAAAATATGAAGCCCTTGATCTGAAGTTTCTTATACTATGTAAATTTTTTATCAGTTCTTTGTATAGATGCCGTATAGTTTTTACTTATATTCAGATATCAAAGCAGCATTAGTTATTTCAATGATCTACTTTTCAGGCTAATAAAAAATATCACAAACGCGGTGGTAGCCACGGTTACTGATAAATGGTTAGTCAAATATACTCAGATAATATATTTCTGTTACACGCTATCACTACTTAATTATGTAGATATTCTATACAAATAGTAAATTATATGTGAACATTAAAGCATGTTTGAAACTATTTATTGCAATTTAATCTGTCATGATATATATATAGATGTCAAGAACACCACCGAGGCCACACTACACCTAATGCTTACGTCGAAGGCGAATTTACTTAAACAATATTTTCTTCTTTACATAGTATAAAATGCAGTTGCAATTATCGCATGCTGTCTGTTCGCTTAGATCTTAACTACTCAATGGATTTTAATTCAGTTTTCAACATTGATTCAAGAAGGTTCATACATTTAGACTGCCTTTGTGGCTCAGTGGCAGCAAATGCGACTTCTGTGTAAGAGGTCTCGGGTTCGATCCCTGAGTCGGACCAAATGTTTGTATGATGATCTGCAAATATTTGATTCGGAGTTTGGGTGTTTTCTATGTATGATATGTATGTATTTAAAATGAAAAAGTATATAAGTTTTAATATCAGTTGTCTAGTACCCATAGTACAAGCTCTGCTTAGTTTGGGACTAGATGGCGTTGTGTGTTAAAATGTCTGAACATACGAGTAATGCGTGCATATTATAGTTGAGGATATCCAAGAATTTCAAAGACTTCAAATTTCAAAGAAAGTATTATATACAATTGTTGTATCTCTAATATGTACATATTTAGAAATATACATATCAGCAGTCTGGTCAACATACAACAACGGCTTCGGATCAGATGGCCGAGTGTGAAGTGTGTGAGGTTTTTATTATTATAGTTACCATAACCGTTAATAAATAAGCTATCTTGAAATAACGAGAACCTAACGACATCATCAGAATCGGGAATCGAACCCATAACCTCTTTGATCTGCAGTCGCTTACGCTAACCACTAGACCAACGAGGCAGTTAACTCACATACCTACTGCAAATTGGTGTCAAAGACGACATAGCGAAAACTAACTTAAAGGCATTTATGACTCTACGGCGAACCTAATCTTTCTACCTGATATGTAGGTTATCATTAAGTACATTTAAGATACGTCAAGTATGCAAAGAAATAAATCATTTTATGTTATTGTTATCGAATTATTGCTGTGACGTTGATTAGAATAGTGTTAATGAAACTATATATAAAATGTCCTGGGAATATCAAGTAATCATCAAAAACCCATAATGTCCCACTGCTGGGCTAGGGTCTCCTCTCAGGAGAGAGTTAAGGCCATAAGTCCTCACGCTGGCCAAGTGCGTGTTGGGGACCGGCAAGACTACGTTGTGGCTACGTAAATCTTGCTGTTGGATGTTTTTAAGCCATCCAAAAGGCCTCCAACTAAGCTTCACGACTGTTATCATATGATAACAACCGGGACCGACTGCTTAACGTGACCTCCGAATCACGGAGACGCTCATGGTAACATGCCACCAGCGGTCACTCATCCAGGTACTGACCGCGCCGTCGTTGCTTATTGTGTGTTGTGATTGTTTCTAATCACCGAGTGCAACTGAGCTATGAGCGCCTCTGTCATATCAATATCATGTAATGCAGTGCGTTAATCCATAGCGAATCTAAGCAAAAAATATAAGACAGAAATAAAGAACTGAAACTTAAGTGACTAAGTTGGGATTAGGATAAAAAGATTTTATAGAAGATTTATGAGGTTGACAACTGTCAAAGATGGTAGTCTATGTACAACGCTTACGTATGTCCTATAGAAATGAACTACACAATACCCATGGAATAACTACAAATTTGAAAGTAATATAATATTTTTTATTTAATATATATACACCTCTTTGTTAGAACAATTGTCTAAATATGGAACCCGAACCTAAAACACTTGACGCGGTGGTGTTCGTAAAGTGACTACAAGGCAGGTTTAAGAACTCGCCGCGCCGTTTATTACTGTGTTGGGTGTTGTGAGTCAAACCCCCCAATGACACTTTGTATGATCCACATAATTATTGATGTTCTTCAGTCTGGGTGTTCTATGTACTCATTTCATGTACCTATATTTGTAAATTCCCTCGCGACACTGGATGGATTCCTAACGCGGGAGTTGTCTTTTTTTTATATAAAGAAAAAGTCTTTATATCTGTCAGTTAACCATGCCATCAGATTTTAATATTTCAGTTCTTATTTTCTACCTATCGCTAAGTAATCTATATAATTTTTTTATATATAGCATTTAATGCAACCTTGAGTTTACAACTGCGTAAAACAATCACATACAACTTTCCCTGAGATTTTCCCACGATCGTTGATACAAGTGAATGGAAAATCGAAAAAGGTAAATACGACGACTACCACTGTAGTGCAATAGCTCAAACCTTTCTATCTCACTCGAAAAAATGGCTCCTAAAAGACAAATTGTTGTGTGTCCTAAAAGACAAAATGTAAAAGACCAAAGAGAAAAGTTGTCAGTGTCTCGGAAATTTATAAGATGATTAGAGACATCCACTTTAAATTGATTTTAAAAATTAAATTTAGTGGTTTCTTTTAAATTAAAAATATAATTATATTTTAATCAACGCTAATAAAATCCTACAATTTACTGACATTCGCCTACTTTGACATTCGCAACTGAATCAATCACAATACACACTTCCTGGCCTAGATGGCCTAGAATTATAAAATTTGGAAAAAAGCAAGGCCATTCAGAACAAATAAGTGAAAGACGGAAACATTGAATTTCTAGTTATATTACATTTTTGTTGATAAAGACTTATATTTTAAACATTGCATTAAAAGAACTACAAATATAAAACTGCAAAGAAATACTCGTAAATAGTTGTATTGTGTATCTACCTATTATTATTATGGTGCACTATATTTCAGGATATTACTTCCTTAGTGTCATTATCGTAATTCTAAAGAATGTCAACTTTACGCCAATATTTGTATTTAAAACTATTATGGATGTTAATTTGCTTTGCCTGATTTTTGTTCACTTGAGTCAGTAATATCTTTATTTTTTACACAAGAAGTGAGTACGAATATGTATTACTGCATACAGAAGCTTGCATTCATTTTTTATACCAATGCGTAAATTCACAAAACACAACACACGTTTTAAAAATAGTAATATTGAAGGAACAGTTACGTAAAGTAAAGACAAAGTCGTAATCGCATTTAGTACGCCATGTCCTACTTCTCTGACACATTTAACATGATGTACATTCAATATGTGCCATTATTTCTACCAGGGACAAATGCTTTTATTATTTCAAAACGTTAATTTTAGTATAATTTATTAGGTATTTGGCAGTCCTCAACTACAGGGCAAAGTCGCTCTTGTATCCCAACGACCTAAGCGCTAAATTTATGAAGCTTATAATTTACTCCACGTCTTTCTGAGCAAAAAAGAACCAACTCGTTGACCTGATTGGTAACCGTCATTACTTTTGTTTTTTTTAATAAAGATCTATTGTAATTGTCTTTACATTAAAATGCAGTAGCGACATACTTTGCTCCACAGGGTCGGCTGTGTCATGCGACAAGTATTTTACATGATTACCTTACAGCTTAAAACAATTGAATGAACATAATGCAGCTAATCGTTGACTACTGAAAGCCCTCATTATCAAGTACGGATAGTGACTACTATTAAATCAAAATATTATCATAGTTAAGTTCCATCTACAATAATGTTTGTAAACGCAATAATGCATTATTATGTCGTTAACATGTTTATTTTCTCATATGCTTTACAAATATTTTAAAATTATTTCACGTGATGTCGTTTCAAACGCAAAGTTTTATTTAAATAAGACCTACTTAAACAAAGAAAATTTAAATTTCAGTTTACAGCAAGACATCTGCCAAAATTATTTAAGTATTGTTATAATTCTGTTCTGGCAGCGTAGATATTTGCTAAAAATATTTTATTGATCATTTCTTTATCATTTAAAAACTATTCCAACTGTTAAGGTTTTTAGTACATAAAAATTGTTATTTGTAACCTAGAGTGGCTTATGTGTTAACTATTTAAGCATAACTTAGAAAAGTAGGTACTTTAAAATGAGTTTTAATAGTTATTCATTCTCTATGATTGTTCTGACATTTTTATTAGTTTTGAGTCGCTCAAGATATCCCATTGGCATAATAATACATAAGTATAATATATCCTACCTACTATTGTGCGTGCGGTTGGGGACCTACTATAAGTATAATAGGTCCCCAATCCGCACTTGGCCAGCGTGGGGACGTATGGCCTTAACCCTCTCCTGAGAGGAGACCCGAGCCCAGTAGTGGGACATTATGGGTTGTTGATTGATAATATATAATGTAATGTAATTTATAAGGTTTCGTACTAAGTCCAATCTAATAGTTATGACTAAAAACCAAAGTCAAACAAAAAGAAAAAAACTAAACACGTAAAAAAACAACTAATCGTACAAAAGCCAATATTGTACAATGTTATCTATCGTCAATAAAAGAAGTTCGCAGAATTTCATCTCTTCATTTTCAAATCCGGATTTTACCTACAAAAAAAGAACGTCCTTCAATATTGGAATGCTAAAGGACATATTTTATGTGAATTTTATCTACTTAGAACTGCTATATCTCATGCATATAGAAAACTACTTTATAAACAGCAATTTACAACTAATCTTGAGCCCAAAACTAAAAAAAAAGTACATTTGCTTTTAACAGCACGACTATATCTTTAGCAGTAAATCAAAAAAAACGAATTGATTGTTCGGCAAAAGAAGACACAGCAAATTAAGAAAAGGTAAAATTTCATAGCTTGTGAGATGAATAGTATCTATTATTGGTTAAGTGTTAGCTATGAATTCGGCACAAAGACAACCTACACTTCTATTCTTAAACGTTCACCAAAGGAATGCGATTGAGAAAGCATTGAGTATTCCATCAAAACTTGCTCAAGTTCAATACATTTAGTCAAACTCTTAGGTTCATTTCCTCGACTAAGTATCACTTGGAGTGGAGTAACTATATCAACATACATCATCAATCTGTGTAAAAGGTTATATATTTTATCTATTGATATTGCTAAAGACAATAGACAATATGTCCAGTTGAAAAAGTAAACAATAGATAATATTTTATTTTTATTGAAAAGCAGCCATTATGATGACATTTAAACAAAAGTAGTCTCGAATTGTTTTTGTGAGGTGCAAAAAAATGTGCAACTAGGGAATGCAGTACCATCTGGCAACCATATTGGATATAAACAAAAATGGAGATGTAGCTACCATGACTTTCAGAGAAATATTAATGCTTTTTGTCTTCATATATATAAATATAAATTCTTCAAAACGATAAAAGACATTTTTAAAATCTTATAATAAAACGTGACCTTGAAGGCAAAGCTTACTTGAATGACATTTCTTTATTTCATTATCCACTTTTTAGAATGAATCAGATGATTAAATTTTGAGTGGCGGGATTTCACTATAAACTACCAAATCACTTAAATGTGGTCGAATCGCGTGGATTGTCGAGAAGCATGAAAGAATACAGGCGCCATTGAAGATAAATTTATATCCTACATAATAAGGTGCCTCAAGGTCAATATTCTTCTTATTCAAAAGTGGATTCATAATGTAACTATAGCAATACTTGTTGCTAGTCCTTAGCATTGCATTGTTTGTTCATACGTCCAATATGCGTATTTAGTTACGGTAATACTAGTGGCAGCCTATAAATACTCCGACAATATGTTGTCATGTAAAATATGCAGATACCATACTGACCTTTCGTTTTGTAGCAGAAAATTTTATTACTAAACGTCACCAATGAACGCTGCTAATTCTAAAACTTTTACCGTTTGCATAAATGTGTGGATAATTATGAATTTTTAACTTATTTACATTAAATATTTGAATATATTTGCGATAAAGCACTTTCTTTCGTTCGGTCAACAACCCACAGTTATAGAACTGACATAATTTATTGTAAGAGCGGGAAAAATACTTGAAACATCTGCGTATAGGTACTATATTCTTAGAAAATTTAGACACACTATTCATACTTGGTATTTCATTCGAGTAATGAATGTGTGTTCGCTGAATGAAGAAAAGGATTACTAGTGTTTTAATAAAAAAAGTGTGTGTTTTTAAACTCACAACTATATAAATTTTTAACAGCTCTTGTAATAGGTTCATTATTTATCTCATTTATCAATACTACGTTCCAAAAACTAACATCAGAATTAAAACAATACGGTAAGTATTAGTCTATTTTAAAAGGTCCAATGTAAAAGTCAGCTACGGTTCTAATAACTACGTTTCATTTGAGCATAAACCATTGCAGTATTTAACCCTTTAATTTGTCAATAATATTTTTTACTTCTATTACTCCATCGACAATAATCTCAACATTGGAAATATCAGCAATTAGAAAGGAAAGCGCGATACGGATTGAACTTACGTCTCTGTGACATGAGGTTTATGCTTACAAATTACAACACCGATCACATTTCTCAGTAAATTCAAGATTGTCCAGTTGCAACGAAATCGAGGCCAATAAACTTTACTTTCGCTGCTTGCTCGAGTGTAATAATTAAAAGAATATGTAAACGATTATTTTAAGGGTTTGAAATGACAGTAAATGTCCATATGTTTTAACTTGACAATATAATTAACACTTACCTAGCTTCCCCATCATTTCTTCTAAGGCGTGATCCTTGTCCATGATTGTGGACGTGTTAGTAACTCTGGGTTTATATTATGTAGATTCTGTAACAATATTCACTAGCACCAATGATAGTTGAGCGATGTGTAACGCGCGGCGGCGTGTGCAGTGCAGAACGCCAGGCGTGCGTGCCGGCGGACGGGCGAATGGATGGCAACCGTTGTACCGAGGCGCCGTCCGCGAGTCGGTTACAGCAATCGCACGAAAAAACCTAACCTCTTATCTGCATTGGCCATACCTGCCAGTGATAGTCGCCGCAACGTTGTGCCTCGCAACTATACACAGTTTTCGCAGGCAGACAAACAATTTATTATTATACGTTTTAAGCTCCCAAATTTCGTTAACAATTATCAGCTATGTCGTAATTAAATTTATAAGTGATTTATAAGTATAGATCGCTATTCAAATAGGAAATAATAACAAAATCCCAATCCTTGCTTCAAATCTATTTCTACTCAGAACTACATAAATAAAACAATATGACAACATTACGTATTAGAAAGAATATCATCCAAAAATTCTAAAAAATATAGAATAGAACTGATTAGAGTCAATTCTATCAAGAAGAATATTTTTAATATATATAATATTAATAAATGTAAACATATTACTAGAGTAATAGATTTACATTTATATACGTATTTCTCACATAAAAAAGCTGATATGTATATAAAAGCGGTTACATTATCATCATCAGCTCAGCCGCAGACCGCTCCTGGGCATAGGGCTCCTTTAAGGTTCTTCACCATAGCCGCTCCTGAGGAAGTGTGGACTTTAACATACAGTCGTTGGACCACCTTATGGAGAAGGCCGACATTTCAGTACGTGGTCACAACTCGAGAACTTTTTGGCCTGGCTATCAAAAGTTTCTGCGAGAAACGAGCCCCGTCCGCTGCCACATTAATTTTGGCAATTCTTTGGGCAATTCAGTATTTAGCTAAATTGGACGAACTTTCTAACTACAATGGGTAGCGTAGGTAGAACTTATAATAATCGGTCGTTCATTCCCTTTTCACAATTTTGAGGAGAGGCCTATGTCCAGCAGTGGACTATTACAAGTTGTTGTCGTTGCTGATGATGATAATGACTCATGATCTTGCAATCCACAGCCTACCTGGGCGCAGGACCACGCGTACCGGTTTATCTACCTTTCACTTAAAATTCGAAATATTTTTTTGTGATTGTATCTCTGCAGTATATTTTTGTTTTTTTTTTATACAAAATGTAATAAATTTAAATAGGATAGTCAAAGCATTTTTTGGATTTGACTCTGTTAGCTCCAAATATATTATAAGTGTATATTTATCTTTATTAGGTACCTTGTAGATATTGTTTAATTGTTCTTATTCAAAACAAAAAAAATAACTGAAAGAGCAAAAGGTTTATATGGAACTTAAGCTTAAACAAATGATAATTAGAACATACTGTATACTGATTAAAATTGAAAAATTTGTGAACAATTTTAAGTTTACGAATTTCTTCCATCTGGTCTTACGAACTGTAGACCTCCTTTGGTCTGTTTAGAAGGAAAACATAACTAATTTATTGTTTGCAACGTTAACGATACGCGCTCATGATCGAGCTTGTAATCTAGCTGTTTAGCTTGTTTATTAGTTATAATTGGAACATATTTAGACCCAGGTAAGTCTATACAGATTAACCTACACTTACTTTTAAATTGTATTTTTACTGTACTGTATTATACCTTAGACTAGGGTCTAAGCTTTTGTATCTTTTTCAATTTTTTGACAGCGCTTACTTGCAAATTTCAATAAAATATATTAATTATTCTTGAAAAATGATCTAAGATGCATTATTAAGTTCTGTATTAGTTAAGAGGAATAGTTTATCAAATCGGATCAAGAATCGAAGAATTGTCTTTTTCAACGAAATTAGCATAGTTGAATTGGTTTTTCGGTAGTGTTTTGTTACTAAACAGAAACAATTTCTGAGCAAGTGAAGGTGAGGGCAAGAGTAAACCCTGTAATTATTTAATATTGAATATTGCTCACTCACTATAGGTATTGCTACCTATATTGATCTACTTTACACTATATTGGGAATTAAGAACCAAAAATACCAGGCCGAAATTAAGAGATTTCTCTTAATCGAGGCAAAAGTCAGTTTAGTGTTCAATGTCGCGCCAACCGAAGTAGACGTAATGACACGTGACAACAACAATCATTAAAATGGGCAAATGCTTAGCGAAAGAATGCGATAGAAGGTCAAAAAACTGTAACAAATCAAGCAGAAACACTTTTCTTATGTTAATATAGTCTTTACGTATTGAAATTAAGACATATACCGCTATAATCGAAATAAAAAAATAATAACTGTTATTCGGCAGAAGGTGCGCATACCTCGATTATTCTATATGGAAAAGTGTAGAACTAATGCCGGAGAGCGTGCACCTCTTCGCCGATTGTTGATAACGTACAATTCGCATTTCATGAATTTAGACATATTCGCTAACACTCAGACTAAATTTAAAAAAAAAGCTTCTGAATCTCTCTCTGTTTAATGGAAACCTTTATCATGTATATTTTAAAAATTGTAAAAAAAAGATCTGCCCCCCTCACCCTTTTTTATTTTTGTTAATGCACGTTTATTACCTTTCCTACCCCAGCTATCATCTCGTGGACAATAGTGTAGGCTATACATTATAAACACAACCTGTTAGGTATTTATAAAGACTGTTATGTGTAACTATTTTTTGTCCCAAATAAATGAAATAAAATAATTGCAATTTAAATACAGTGTTGCCATTCACACATTTTTTCCCCAATTTATTGAGAAAATATATATTTATTTAGTTATTATTATTTTGGCTTTATTCATTCAAAAATTGTTCTGCTATTTTATTAGTTATACCTATTCCATTCAAATATCAATACACAATTTAAAATATTTAAATTTATTTTCGCGGTTTTATAGCTAAATTTTCAAAGAGTAGCCAATACTGATCCGCCATTGTGATGTTTATGTTTTGTCTTTCTCTATTCATAGCGCCGTAATTGTTCTTGTTATGCGTGTACGTGAGACTTGCGTTTGTTTACTTTCAAATGTCTAATGGCTTCAAAGCTACGCTACGTACATGGTCATAGTTCAAAGTTGTTACAGTTTTGCGACGTGTGGTAATGTAGTTTGCGCCTCCATAGGTATATCTCAATTGCTACCTGTCAGTATAATTTCATACATAGTAAAACTAAAACTGCTTTAGTTACTGCTGATTGCAGTTGCTGACTGTCTTTGGCTTTTGGGCTACAATTAATTTGTATGGCCCATGGCACAGGCATGTTCGAAAGTCAGCCATTATTTTACCTGTGAACAGCTCTTTACAACCTAAGATCGTACCGCAATTAACGGGATTTAGCTGCTGTGCCGATACTGTTGACCAAAAAACCGGTAGTAATAAACGGCGACTGCGTACAAAAAAAATAAAAAACATTTTTACCGTGGGAGAGCCACGCTTCGGCATGCATGGACCGGCTCGATCGGAGTGATACCATGGCCTCGCAGAAAACTGGAGTGAAACAGCGCCTGAGCTGTTGTTCACCGAGTGAGTGAGGATACCCGAGGCCCATAATCCAACCCTTTCCCTCATCCCCCTCCCCATCCCCCAAGTTCGGCAACGCACTTGTGATGCCTCTGGTGTTACGGGTGTCCATGGGCGGCGGTAATCGCTTACCATCAGGCGATACGTCTGCTCGTTTGCCCCCTATTCCATAAAAAAAAGCATTTGAGTATCTTCACATTCAGCTTGGTGATAATACTAAAGCTCTTTTCGAACTCACTGAATTGAAATATTGATTCATCATGTCACTAAGCGCAGACAGATCATGATTGATACGTGTACTCCTTGACTCTTGTCGTCAGTTTCGAATACCTGCCCACTTAGCTAACATGCAAGTGTTTCACAGCCAAAACTTATTAAAAGAAAGAAATAAATAAATATTTTCGGACATTTTAACACACAGCGCCATCTAGTCCCAAACTAAGCAAGCTTGTACTATGGGTATTAGACAACTGATATTAATATATATATGTATACTTTTTTCTGTAAATACATACATAGTATACATAGAAAACACCCAAACTCCGAAACAAATATTTGTAGATCATACAAACATTTGGACCCACTTAGGAATAGAACCCGAGACCTTAGCACAGCAGTCGCATAGGGTACCACTGCGCCACCGAACCACCGCATTAAAAAAAAACAAAGACATTAAAAAAAATTATGTTATTTTTAAATATTAACATACCTTATTATCATAAAACCAATATGAAGAACAAAACACAAGACAAGGAAAACTGGAAGGAACGCTTGTGATTTATTATCACGAGAAACTCGTTTATTTTTACACACTCGTTTATTTTTATGACCTTTTGGGCTGCAGGAAGGCATCTTCCAGACACACGCCAACTCCCAACATAGCTTTAACTTTAAATTTAAATTGTATTTTATATATTTTCACAAATAAAACACCTTTAAAAGTTAAAGCAAATGGAATATTTAAAGAGTACCTATGGCACCTGAAGATAAAAAGCATCATTTATATGAAATCTAAGGAAACATGAGGACGCACATTTAGACTTCCTACAAATTGATGATTATTTCATAGAGTCTAAGTCTGAGTATGTAAGATTGATACTATGTCTAAATTAAACTATTATTTTTAATATAAGTAGCGTGGCTTTCATGTTGTGATAAGTTCTAGGAAGTCTGACAATTTACCTTATACGCACAAACTGTTTTGTTTACATAATTTTGTATAACTATGAATAACCAATGGCATGTCCATTATAACATGTTTGTGTCAAATAGAGTATTAAAGACATAACAAATGTCATTGTTCATTTCATTGTTACAAATTACGATATTTAACACAATCACTTGTTGTAAACATTGAAAAATACAATAAAAAAAAGATTTTGTGATAATTTTTTATAATATAATTGCCCATTTAACAATGTTACTATGAAAACATATGTAGTTTAATTACATATTAATAAGATCTTAATCGAATCAAACCGAATTTAAATGTAATTCTGCTTGTGAAGAAATCACGACTATGTGAAATGTAATCGTAAATACTACTCATTTAAATTTTGTTATTTTAAATTAAGAGTAAATTTCGAGCACTCTTTCGTATGAATCTACCTATTAATAACAAAACTTAGCAATCGAAAGTCATGGGAATTTTGTGTGAAGAAAGTCAGCTTTATACATGTCACGAACTCTGGAACTCGAATCCAGGACGACGAACAATGTTTTGATGGCATAGCAGTCTGCCATCAAAATATTTACAATAGTATAGACATGTATTTTTATATGACCAACTAGATTGATTCTCTTCTTTTACACTACTCACTCTACTTACACACTTTGTCTACTTACCGAGAATCACATTATGGGTTGTTGTTTAATAATTTTAAGCAAGATGAGTTATTAAAAAACACAAATCAGTTAATTATTGAATGTCTTCTCAAGCATAAAATCTGAATATAACTTAGATCTACAACACAGTAGTCATGTCTATAGTTATTACAGTTTTGAAAATATCAATACAAAAATCTATGAAGCCTATATATTAGACAAGAGTGACGTATGAAGTAGTTGAAATTATGTCTGTGTACGTATGTCTCTGCCATATTTCAACAATTATATGAATTTCGTTTTCGATTGTTTAAAAAAAGATTGACTGTGTTTTCAGAATTGGTACCGTGTATGAAGATGTAACCTCAGATGTTGTGGGCAAGATTGGATCCTGGCAGTGGCTAATCACATTCGTGTCGGCAGCCCTCATGATGTCCACGATGTTCAATCAGTACGAAGACATCTTCCTTCTTCATGCGTCGAACGTTAACTGCATATCACCAAGTGAATTTGAAGCAATCAATGCCAGTTTATGTGAACACAATACGACAACTGGTGGCAACTCATCAGAAGTCACAAAATGTAACAGATGGAATTTAAAACTATTGTGGTTCATTTGGTTGAGAAAGAAGGTAATTAAAGTAATTGCTTTAATTACTTATACGCTTACTATATTAATGCCGGTAGCTTAACGTAACGAGTTTATGCAAATAAGAAACAAAATTATGTTAGGTACGCATATTTTACTGTTGTCTGCCAGAACCGGTCTTCAGCGTATCTGATGCATAAAATTTAATAAAAATCCTGATTAATATTTTATTAAAACCCAAAAATTATTACCGTATGTCTTACTCTGAAATTGCAAGCTTTACCATAATTATCTTCTTTTTATATTTTAAATGTTCTAAATCAGTGTGCGAAATGACGGTATGATTGCCATTGGCTACTTATTTACTCAAATTTTAATCACCAAATTATACAACTCTGTACTTCATTATGAGTATATAATAGGCTTCGCAGTTTGGATTTTCATACGGAGCTGAAGGGAAAACTTATTGACGAGATTTTTTGATTCTATTAATGTTTCGTTTAAACTTTAACCTATCTTTAAAATGTAAATATCTTTCATCTTACAATATATATTTGATACAACATCAGTAATTGTTTCTTTCAAAACTTGTGTATAAGGTACTGACTTTAGAAAGGCGTAAATCGTCTTCATCATTTTGATTATACATTTGTTTTTAATCTTCCTTATCTCGATTTTTGCAAAAAGAAGGTATTATACGCTTTCTATGTTACGAAGAAATGCTTATTTTCCTTTCTTTTAAATAGTTTACACCCTTAATAGGAGCTCACCCTTTGTTTCTACAAGTAATCTAACTCGCTTAGGTGCTAAATTCTATCACATCATGTGCATGTTTGCATTGTTTGCCCCTTACACTACATAAAACAAATTGGCTTTAATATTTCTTAGTATCATTAATAATATTAAATATTTAAACTTATATTTGATAATATTGACAAATATTAATAATATTGTTTCAGTGGTTGGTATTCTGCGCTGGTGAACTGAAACTGTTATCGACAGCAATCATAAGCAGATTTGGTTTAGTGTTCGGTTGTATAATTTTTGGCTTATTGGCCGACAAGTACGTTTCATTTTATTGTCAGTAGTACTTAGTTCACAAACACGTTTTCTGAAGAATTTCCTCTGGTTTTACTAATTCTGAAAGAAAACTTTTTTGGTCTAGTCAAAAATATGGCCATACTTTTCCCTTTTGATACACACTTGTGGTGAGGAAACCCATGACTATTAATAACTGAGTAGATTAGATACACACCATGGTATTAAAAATGAATTGCTTTCATGTTGAGCGATAGCTGCCACTCTGCACTAATAACTAACAATTTAAATACCATTTCTCAATTATTTTTTTCAGTTTTGGAAGAAGGAATTCAATTATTCTAGACATTTTTGCGGAACTCATATGTGGATTAGTAATCACATTCTGTGATTCAGAGGCCTGGTTTAGATTAGTGGCGTTTTTGAAATCGTTATTGGGTAGCGCCAACCTTTACATGGGCATCATTCTAGGTAAATACAATTTAAACTCAGTCAGGTGATTGAAGACGTTTACAATATATATAGATTATTTAATTGGAAATTTTTGTTGTTCTACATTGATAGATAACTCAACGATGCTCGAAGAATGAAATGTTAAGTGATTTCTTAAAATATTAAAATAATAATGCATCTATATATGTTATACCAGTCCTTTTGCTGATACCTAAACAATATTAGAGACGCTCATAGCCCAGTTGCACTCGGTGATTAGAAACAATCATCGAGGGTAAGCAACGATGGCGCGGTCAGTACCTGGATGGGTGACCGCTGGTGGCATGTTACCATGAGCGTCTCCGTGATTCGGAGGTCACGTTAAGCAGTCGGTCCCGGTTGTCATCATACGATAACAGTCGTGAAGCTTAGTTGGAGGCCTTCGGGCGGCTTAAAAACATCCAACGGCAAGATTTACGTCGCCACAACGTATTCTTGCCAGTCCCCAACCCGCACTTGGCCAGCGTGGGGACGTATGGCCTTAACCCTCTCCACAGAGGAGACCCGAGCCCAGCAGTGGGACATTATGGGTTGTTGTTGTTGTTCAAACAATATTTAAAAAAAAACTGACCAAGTGCGAGTCGGACTCGCGCAACGAGAGTTCGGTACGAACCTGTATTTTGCGCAATTTTTATTAAGTAATTTTCTTATGAGTCTGCGAAAGTCAAGCCTAATACATGTTACGCGTCTTTTTTCAGTGTGCGAAATTGCAAGTAATCAATGGCGATCCTGTTTATGTGTTATCGTGATGTCCCCGAGACTCCTTAGAATGATCTGCATGATACCTCTCACGAATAGTTCGCCGAACTCTGAAACTTTTAGTTTTATTTCATGCTTATACAGTTGTATCTGTTTGATGTTGCTAAGGTACTTCTACTTAACTTAAAACTAAATAACTTTAAAGATTAAAAGTTTTTACTGTATCTCCCCATAGCTTCTACGCTCTTCAAAGAGGTTATGTTTATTGCAGATGGAGTCCAGAGTCTCCACAATGGTTAATGTACAACAGGAAGATATCCGTAGCTGAGAAAATTTTAGCTAATGCTGCAAAAAGAAACGGTATCAAACTTTGTAGTAATTTCAAGATAAGACCAATAAATCATAAAGTATGTGTACAAAAGAGTTTTTATCCTTTTCAAATACCATATGACTTTCATTATTTCATTATTTCTTATGCCAATTTTTTTTCCAGGCCTATAATTCTCTCGATGAAACAACGACGTGTCTCAGTATTATATCGACACATAATATCAGAGTTATATTTTTACTGGCTACGATATTTTGGAATTTATATCACTTTTTGTGGAGCTCATTATACGTTAGAATGTTTAGTGAAGAGAATGTTAATTATTTACTATTTAAAGTATTCTGTAGCCTTGCTGTGCTTGCGTGCCTGACAATATTTTCATCGCTGAAGTTGACGTTAAGACATTTACTTTTAGCTCATATTTTGATTACAGGCGCTTTCACTGCTGGTGTAATGTTTTTTCGAAAGGTAAGCATTCTAACATGATGTAGTGTTATGTTAACAATCAAGGAATTCTTATCTAGTTAACGATATTTGATGTTTTCCATCAGTCCGCAACTAGAAAGTCGATCACATTAAATAATAAAAAAATATTCAATTTGATTTCATGTCTACATCACATAGGCAATAAGTCAGAAAGCATTGGTTTACAAAATACAATATTTACTTCATTTTAACACGAAGAGTGTTTACTACAAATAATAACCTATCCCTAGTTTTAGTAGGTAACCAAACTGAATTAAAATAGGTAAAAATCTGGTTATAATTAGGTTGTTGTCAGGTTAGGTTCATTCTTCGTATTAGGTAGGTACCTACCTAACTCTTATTATGTTATGTGGTAATACGACAGTAATACAAAAACGTAATTTCAGGGAACGACACATACATTAATTTCTTCAATCGCCTTGGCATCGGGCCTTTTGGGGCACGCCTTAATTCTTAATATTACACCACGGCTTTTTGCCATCAATATACGTGCAACGGTTTTTGGATGTTGTCATGCCACGGGTCAACTGGGCTCAATAATGAGCTACCTTTTATTCTTCTTCTATCCCATGGATGAAATAACATTAATGACCATGGAATTGGTTGTGACTATAATCCTAGCCGGATTGTGCTTAGTAATACCTGATGTCGACCGAAGAGAACTGCCCGATCTTCTAAAGGATATGGATTATTTCTCAGAGTAAGTTCTTATTCACTTGTTACACAATTATATCATGGTGATTATGTTCACCTATCTGATTTCGGTCATGACGGCCAGTCTCAACCGAGACCAGCCAACTACGCAGGAGATATTATAGTGTACAAGTGTGTGCGCAAACATAGGTGCACTCTCTGTTCCCTCACTCTCATAATCCCATGGAACGGTTATCCGACAAGACCGGGGAGAGGTCAGGCGCAGGACCGACGACTTTATATGCTCTCTGAAGCACTGGGGCTAAGACCACAACTTCCAAACTCCGAGCTGCTATCATACGATGAGACACAATAATAAGTATGTGAAGAATACGTAAATTATTCGTAGCTTGAATATTTAAGTAGTTGTTTCACATAATATATCTTGGTTGAAGTCTCTACGTATGTTACTAGAATAATTAAAAGTTTGAAACATCCTTCCGAGCCTGAAATTATCATCATTATCAATCACCTTTGGCCTATTGATCTCCCTCAAATGAAAATGAATTATGTCGATGAGGTGTGACGCCCTAAATGAAAGGTTGTTTTTTGGTTTACTTACCTACTTGCCAAAAGTTGGTGATTTATAAACTTGACCAGTTTTTAATTGACCCAGTTGATTCGCCGTGAGGTATCTTTTTTCGAAAATTCCTAATCTGCCAGATAAACACTTAGAAAGTTTAAATAAAGACTATTTAACATCACGTTACGATATGTATGAATGGAACAATAACCATAAATGAAGATGACATTTATGAGTGGATGTTCTTGGATCCATTGGCGGATCCAAAAACATCCATTCATAAATGTCATCAATGTCATCATGGGAATTTCAAAATGCAGTCATTCAGTGGAACACAACCCAACTCAACTCTTTTAAAAAACAGAAAGGATTGAAAAAAAAATCCTTATGTACTGCAATAGCACTGTTATAAATCATTCATAAACGCAAGCTTATGACGCTTCCTCTTTCCTGACTCGGTAATCGAATGCCAGCCTTCTGCTGGATTCAGCGTTGGAAGAATTTTATGCTTTTTCCTAGCATCGTACTCGCAATACCAGACTTAAACAACATGTGTGGTAGATAGAAACTATGACTATATGTTATGCTACATTAATTAGTAGAACCTTGTAGAACCCACCTAAAGGTTCTATTTATATAAACGGTTTTATTGTACTTACACTATTGTATTCAAATGTTCTTCAGACCAAGTTTCGTAGGTACTAAAGGGTCAGTTACTGATATACCACCTTACCAACTAAAGTATATCTAAACTTTTCTCATTATTCAGATTGTCAAAACCTCTCCGCTGGGTTACGCAGAAAACAAATTCACCATCTCGTGAAGAGACCCAAATAAGGGTATACTCATTCAACAGCGCTCGCCAAAGTTTATCCCACAGTCACTCTGACTATAGATTACCAGCACGACGCATAGGTTTTATAAGAATCTGGCAAATGTTCACAAACTGCATCAGAAAATTTTTTTGAAGTTAACTACTTAAATCTAAATATATATGATTTAATCAACTCTTGAATGTAACATACGTTGTAAGTATAATAAATATTTGCAAAAAGTACATTCTATTTTAATAGCTTCATTGTGGCGCATATCTTTTGATTCAAATCGAATACAAAATTATTCATTATAGCATATCATGGCTACCACTAGTATTTTGCTTTGTGTTTTTACGCGGATTTCACGTGATGATGACTTTTTTACTTTATCTCTAATTTGATTCGGCAAGCAGAAACCATATAAAAGCTTAGTTTTAAGAACCACTACGCCGGCTATTTGTACAGTCGTATTCAATTGTCTTGTAAATACTGAAACTTAGCATTGCTATATTGATACAGTGTAATGTTAATTATTTAATTTTATATTTTGTTTAGTAGATTCATTTGTGTATTTTTGTATAAAATAATCGAAAGTGTAAACTTCACTTACGCAAAAAAAATATGAAAATTGAAGAAAAGATATTGCAAAGTTTAATGCACGTGTTTGTTGCTTAATATCTAGTCATTTATAGTTCTTTCGGTATTGTATGTCTTGTATTTTTTTTATATATAAATAGGAATGTGTTGGAGACCAATGACCGCCCATTCCAAACTTGTTAATGGTGTTTTAATGAACTTCCACATAGTCACTAAATATTCAACAGTGGTAGCAGAGCTTGGTTGATTATTTAGAGTTTATCAAAGGTAACGGTACAAAAAATCTGAAAAAAATGTCGTCATCCGAAACCAATATTTCAAAATATAAAATTAAAATTTTGTGGAGATGATTTCTCCACTTGGAGATTTAGATTATCGAGCGTACTCCGATAATATGCTTGTTTAGAAGCAATTAAGAAAATGGAGTTTGCGGGTGCACCAGAAAACAGTAATTTGGAGTCGCGTGCTTAGAACATTATAATTAGCGTAATCGCCAACAAACCATATAGAATACATACAAAACGAAAATAGTGCTTATAATATGATGCTGGAGAACCCTTTTGTAAAAAGGGCACAAGAAATAAACTGTTCCTAAAAAGACAGTTGATAGTAATTAGATACGACGAACAGGTCCTGCTCAATGAGCATTTCAGCAAAATAACGAAAATAGCAAATCAATTGCGGGATGCGGGCAGTCCGGTGCCAGAAGAAAAAAAAACATTACGAAATTATCTTTACAGCTGCTGATCGTTACCTAATTTAACGGTAGATATGGTTAAGGTTAGATTGCTAAAAGAAGGAAGAAGGGTAACACCATTATTAGAACAGAACCAAATAGCCAAGCATTTTCATGCTTCACTTGCGGAAGGCCGGGCCACAAACGTTTCAGTGCAAATTAAGAGGAAATAATCAAGGATAAGGAAATTATAAAGAACCAGGACGTGGAGTTTTTCTAAGACAAAGAGGTCATCAAGGAAATGGGTCAGGGCAAGAAATTTACTACCAAGAACATGATAATAGAGTAAGATCTTACCAAGAAAGAGGATTTCAAGGGATGAGACAAGGACATGAGTCGATGAATTTTAATGCAGAAATAGACATAACATCGTGTGCGGCGGACACATCCTACTTCACTTACCCTAAGTACGGACTCGAACATTTTGTATGTCTAAGGCCTATGTATGCATGTACGTTACGGACGATATCAGTTTTCGTCGCCTCAGCAATCTTTAAGGTAGGGACCTCTCCATCTTATGACTTCGTGTATACAGCGACCGTGTATCCAATAGCGGTGATGCCAAAACTGACCGACTCATTGAGCACATTCAGATTGCTACAGACTTCGTGCAGCTGCAGATCCCCTCCGCAGAGATCATCTTACTTGGCGATTTTAACGCCCAACACGCCGAAAAGCTCGGTTCCGGTAAACCGGATCATGTGGGGCGATCTGTTCACGACTTCACCCTGGCATATGGCCTGACACAACTGGTTACCACGCCTACGCGAGTCCCAGATGTGAAGAGCCGGAAATCTTCCCAACAATGATTGAATCCAACATTGTTGGACCTTCTACTGACTTGTTATCCGAATGGTTACCACGTATCCTTACACGCCCCACTTGGCTCCTCAGACCATTGCCTTGTCCGGAGTACAGTGCCTCTCACATGCTCGCTGCAATTGTGAGTGAGCCGTCGTGTGTCACAGCACTACAGGTCAGCAGATTGGGATGAGAAGGGTAGGATGCAAAGAAGGACTGACAGAAGGACGCTCTGAAAAAGGAGTACAACTTTGCCTCCAGGTCCTTCAAAAGAGACATTGCAAGGGCGAAGTCGGAGCACATTGCTCGGATTGGCGAAAGGCTTGAGTGTCTTCCTTCGGGAACTCGGGCATTCTGGTCTCTTGTCAAGGCTATCGAAGGAATTTCTGTAAGCCACCCTTTCTACCTCTACACATAGGAAATAATTCGTTGGTCTATGACGCAAAGGAGAAAGCCGATCTTCTGGCAACACTTTGCGTCCAACTCGACTCTAGATGACTGGGGACAGGAGCCGCCTACCATACCACAGTGCGAGAGCCGTATGCTGGATATCCAGTTCCATAAACGCTCAGTGCGTTTAGCTCTTTTATCCCTTGATATCCGTAAGTCGAGTGGCCCTGATGGAATTCCTCCTATTGTATTTGAAGATGTGCGCTCCAGATATGATGTCCGCTCTGCTAAGTAACCAGCAGTACGGCGTCCGTAAGGGTTGATCAGCTGGTGATCTTCTAGTATACCTGACACATCGCTGGGCACAGGCGATTGAGACTAAGTGGGCATTGGCAGTTAGTTTGGACATTGCGAAGGCTTTCGATCGAGTCCGGCACAAAGCGCTTCTTTCGAAGCTCCTTTCCTATGGGCTTCCCGAGAAATATTCGAATGGGTCACCAGCTTTTTAGCAGCCTGAAGCATAAAAGTAGTAGTCGACGGTGAACTCTCTGACTCCATATCTGTGAAAGCTGGTGTCCCGCAAGGCTGTGTGCTATTGCCTTTTGTTCTTCCTCCATATCAATTATATGCTGCAAATTAGCGACGTTCATTACTATGCGGATGACATTACACCGGCCGCGCTATTATTTCTCGGGAAAAGGTCATTAGGAGTTCCTGCTGTTAAATCCTGCGTAATCCAAGAGGATGAACCAACTGGGAGTAACAGTAGTGAGCGAGTGAGCGAAATTATTCCTAATGTTTTAAATTACAATAAGTAGGTGCTCAAACTAATACGCATTATTTTGACAAATTATTTATTTATACATTTTAACTATAACAACAGCAGATTTAAAGATGTCTACAATGCTATTGGTATATTTACCAAATATTCCTTGATTAATTTTAATTTATCCCAAGGGTTTTAGCCGTGAGATTAAATTTTCCTACAAATAGTGTCAAATTAACGAACCATTATATTAATTGAATTAAAACCATTTACTTAACAATTATCAACACATGAATTACTTTTGTATACATAAAGGTAAATGCATTAAACTATATAAATAATTAAGTAAATATTATTTTTAAGGCGAGGCATAACGCGTGGTCCAATGGGATATTTCTTCATTGAAAAATTATATTTATCACTAAATGGACTATTTATACCTATACTAAGATAAAATTTCATAAAACATTATATAGGAAAATATTTTCCATAAACGTTCATATAATATAACACAAAATATAATATTATCATGGAGTTACGTGATACAAACCTAAATTAAACATATTATGTATTGCAGGAATATCTGCAATTGTTTTACATTACAGAGAGACAGAAAATACTCTACAACACTTTTTAATTTTATTTAAAGTAACATTAAAAATATATATCTACGTATGTACCCTACGAATGGCATTAGCATAGCATTTTAAATGCTTGACAACCATTCAATAAGCATTTTGTAAATATACAATTGTATTAAGTTCTTAAAATGCAAACAACAATATTGTCAGCGAGGCACATTAACTAGTTTTAATCTGAGATTAAGAAGGGTCTTAATGTAAATATGATATAAATGACTATTCAAAAAATTTTAACATTATGTAACAAGAAATTGGGACTCTGGTCGATGTGAAAAATCTAAATTATTTTGTAGAAATAATAAGTATGAAAGGATAGCATATGAAAAAAAACAGAGCGAGTCACAGTGTCACTTACATGGCGACGCGTCGCCACATCGCATTACATGTTACATAGAGCATAACACAGCGTGGCTACTCGTTGCTACGCCAACAAATTTGACCTCCGCATTAGATGTTTTACTTCAATAACATATTCCAAATTTAAATAATAAGCTAAGACAAAAATGCTAACTGTTTTATGTTTGTACCTTATCTCTATATTTTCTAGACCAATACCTTCAAAACTTTTAACATTTATTTATTTAGAAACTTTTAATATTGCACATGTCATGTATTTATTACTGGTGGAAGACAAATCAGTGCTAGTACACACATGATAACATATTAAAAACAATATTTTACCTTAAATACACTATCAGGCACATGTTTTATAAGTAACACGTCTTATAATGCGTTAAAGCCTTAATGTAATAGTAATAAAGGATACTTTCGTTTGCTTTTAACTTCGTTTAATAGGACAATAGACGTGCCGTCTTTTTCATTCAGTTAGATTTTTGTGTAATCTACACTCAATTAAAAAATAATACAGTGCTCATTAAATTTTTACGCAATAAAATTGGGAGATACCTAATATAATGAGGTAGTAGTTTTTAAACAACTGATTTACCCTAATGTTTACAAACAAAGAACGCCAGGTATTTGTATTAGTTACTCATATATATTTTTTTTAAACAACGCGAACACAGTACTTATTATAAATATAATAAAATACAACAAAATATTAAAGTATAAGTACCAATATATCAATGCCCAATGGTTCAAGAGACGTTAGTTAAATTTACGTCGTCTTTTGAACCTAATGATCGGTATAATACTTTAAAATCACTTCTCTATAAATATAATTTAATATAATTTTCCTACCTACAACAATTAGGATTATGATTTTATATCACAGTTTGAATTTGACGCCATTTTATAATAAATCGTATCAGTTTATAACTTCTAAAGAATGGCCTTTCGTTTGGTCTTAACTTTCATATAAGGGTTTATACCCAAAGCAACGATTCGGACATTTAAAGATAGTGATGGTTACTTGGTGAGTTTATTTGCCTTTACTTCACTAGTTCACACACTGACAATTCAAAGAGATTTATATCCTTCGATAAAGCGCATCATTCTATTGTTCAACCTAGTTATTCGTATCTTTAAAGTTTATCGTATCTAAAGTAAAAGCTTCGAACTAGATTGCTATTTCTTTTACCTTCCAACCTTATGGGCTTCAAGTATATAATAAATTCATACAGCTTACATCGCCGTCTATTTTCAAAGAGCTGACCATAGATGAAGATAGTGATGACTAAGCAAAATTATGACAGCCATTTGCGTCCTTAAAGAATCAATAATTCGCGTAAGATTGTAAATATCAATGAATTTAATAAATGTTTATTGAGTTGTTAGGTCATTATACGTTGAATGTATTCCAATGTTCTCATATCACTACTTTTGGATAACCCCTCACAACAATAATATTTATTTATTTCTTGTTTATTTTTTATATTACCTACTAAATTATCAACACGTGCGTTCCGTGGCGAAAATCCTATTGAAAAGTCAGTTGTTTAAAGATTTCATTGTGTTCAATAATTGATAATATTCAATCAATCAATCAATCAACAACCCATAATGTTCCACTGCTAGGCTCGGGTCTCCTCTCAGGAGAGAGTTAAGGCCATACGTCCCCACGCTGGCCAAGTGCAAATGCTACATTACCCTATTTAATGTAGTACATTTCATTATTTTGTTTTTTTTTAATAATCCTGCCAAAGTGACTCTTCTCTGCCTAGATGCATAAGTAGAATCCTCATTGCTCACAATACTCATTGCGAATGCAGACAATGCACCATGGTGAGCCACATTATGACGGCCTATTGAGATGCTTGTGCATCATTGGGATTCCGCACTCACCGCACGAAACACGACTGCTGCCTGTCCGCATGAATGCTGTCATTTTGCACGGCCCGTTCGTGCTGAATAAGCATGGCTCTACTACGTAATGTTCAATTCAGCATATTTCATTTGTGCACTAATGGTGCCTGTCTGTAAATAAGTACCTCTAGTTATGTAAACGTAATATAATATTGATAGTTTAAAGAGATTTCAGCCTTATTAAATATAATAAATAATATATATATATATATACTCAATATGTTATTATATTAATATAGTATTGTCTAAAATGCATCACACTAACATTCTTCTATGTTAAATAAATCGAGTTACAAATTCATTTCAATATTAATTACTACTATTTTTATATTAATTTCTACTAACATGTCATTAGTATGTCAAGTTGGTAGAAAGCTGATATATTTTAAAATTAGGAACTTACAAAAATAACACAATGAAACTTAATTTAATAAACTATAGGTGAATATTCATCATTTTCCTTAACAAAGTATAATTATTTGATAATTTCAACTTTCGTCAAATAAATCCTTGTATTCAAAAAAGAGTTTGATTTTTAAATATGGCGCTAACTTGTTGGTACAGACTAGACAATATTCAGATTTATTTCAAAAATTTTAATTAGTCAATATCAACAGTAAAATATATCACACAACCCTCATTTTTACGGTTACGGGTTAGTAATATAAAAAAACAAAGGGATCATGGTCGTCTAATATCGAACATAGACGTTATAATTCCTTAAGTGTGCTGTGTAGTTTCGTAAAGGCACAAATCTAAACTGACCTGGTTTAATTTAATCATAACACTACACAAACGTAATAATAAAACTTTAACTATTATTTTTCATAAACATAATAACCTTAAAAAGAAAGTCGGTTATGATTAACAATATAAGAAAACTATTATTACCACGTATTTAGTACAATAAAAATAGTTTCTAAGTATGCATATACAATTTTCACTCACATCCTTCATAGATCAAAAACTAAAATAACGACACTATCGTAGTCGTTAAAACAAAATGGCTGACTTGAGAGCAAAGTACAAATAAAGAAAAACCTTAATCTAGCGCGGCAAAGTTCAACACAGAGATTTAAATCTATATCGGAAATTGAGCTCACATTCATATTTCATATAAGTGAAGAACAAATCCTAAATTTAAATAACTTAAAATGAAAAACAAAATGGTCACATTTAGCTTATAAAACAAGAATTCCACGAATGCACTGAATACTTATACTGAATAACTAATTACCTGAGTACTTACTTGGTTATTAGTTTAAAACATCTGATTTAACATCGTAAGAGATATTAATCTATGAATTACCCAAATTCAATATGTTAAAAATAATGGGTAACCATATGAAATGAACGGACTACAAAGCTTCAATAACTGACAAACTTACACCTGAATGATTTTACAATAAAACACTTCAAAAACACAGCAATCACTAATGACAAATAACCCTTCGTTGACAACATAGCTCACGAAATAGTACTTGATTATAGGTAATTAAAAACCTAAGAGTCACGATTAACATTCTTACATTTAGCGGTAAGTATTGAAAAGATATTTAAATGAAACTTAAGGTACTATTCAATTTAAAATTTGACTTTATTCATTTATTTAATCATCCTGCAATTATATTGCATAAGGCGGACTTAATGCCATGGGCATTATCTTCAAGTCAACCTTTTAACTGTACTTTTTCTTTAATAACATTCTATGTCTAAGACAGTAATAATAAATTTTAGTTAGTTTTACTTTTACTAAATTTAATATTCTTATATTTCCTCCTTATTACCTAATCTATACTTCGTTTTGCTCCATCGTGTCACATTGTTCCTTGGTAGCCTATTAATTTATGTGTGTAAAGTTCTCGGGCACAAGATTTAATCCTAGAGTGGGAGTTCCCTTAATCAAAAATAAAATAGTTGCGGTCTACACCGTTATTCAGACAAGAATCATTCGTTATTAAATCGATTTTATATATTATATATATCACTTTAATTAAAACAAACTTGGACATGAACCTGATTCTACGAGAGAAGCCTCGACAACCTCGATTTGACCTTTATATGCAAATACTACATACAATATATACAAGAAAACAATAAATGTTTCTGTAAAAATAACATGTAACACTTTTGTGGATTCATGTGGCCTAGACGATGAGTCTACATCAGAAAACAGTATACAAAAAAATAGTTGCTGAGTAAACACAATTTTTTTAATTAGGACTTAAAACTAATACTGGCAACTCTTAATCATGTCTGCTGTGCCTATAATAGCGAAATTTTTAACAAGATCATACTGGTTCTTAAACCATTTAAACTTTCAATTTTAAATCGGAATACCAACACGGCTTTGAGCTAAAACCATACTGCAGCTACACTTAATTTGGCGGCATATAAATGCTTTGAATCAATTAATTCCTATTAGACTAGAAACTATTGGTATCAAAGAAAATCAATAGTACCAAAAGGCATTTCTCAAGGATCCACATTGGGACCTTAGCTGTGTTTCACATATTTAAATAATATTACACAACAAGGGTTCCATGGACATTTAACTTTGTAGCCTTTGTAGATAGATGACACTTGTGAATTTTATTTCAGGTCAACATTCATAACGTCGCTTCACAAAGGCAATAATATCTCAGAATTAGGAATCGTAGTACTTCAAGTACTACTTGATCTGCTAACTGTAAACATGTTACGAGTTCAATTTCCTTTATAATTAAAAACTAACCCCGCAACATAGCTTATTTATAACTTTCTGTAAGAATAAGTCGTGTCGTCGAGTCGTGAAAAAAACTTCGGTCTTAGAATTGATAGTTACTTATTCATCTTGGAAAAAACTAAATAAAATTTCAAAATTTATTCACTTTGAAATATAAGCCACTGTTTACTTCAAACTACTTAATATTTTTTGTCAAGTCACGTGTATGACGTCAAATAGAAATCAAGAACTATTCTAAAATAAAACTAAGCTATAAGGAAACTAGGTTGGTTGTATATACGTGCAAAACAAGGTTTGATATCTATATCTGACACTGACGCACAAATGTTATGAAGAAACAAAACTTAAATATGGAACAAGTTATCTGTGGAACACTTTACTACTAATTAGTGAAGTTCTAGATAAAAGCATTCACACAAATATGTGTTACATTTCTGTGGATTATATTATCTATATTCTTATTTATAAAAAAATGTTAATAAGTATCAACCTAGTTATAATGTACTACTACAACGGCATAGTTTACTTATTTTGCTAAAAAGACGGCATGGTCACGGCCAAAAGTTAGTCAACTAAGTTGGGTACACGTAACGCATTGGATTTTTGCCGTGACTAATTTAAAACAACATACTCAATGCAAGGCACACCACTTCTATGTACTACTATGTACTGTTCTATGTATCCTTACGAATCCTTCACTATGTTTAGGAAAGTGTTGTTAGGCCTGAAAGCAACAAAAAAGAAAAGTATCACCAAGGTACTATTCAATTTAAAACTTGATTTTACTTTTCTTAAATTACCTTATAAGGCATGTTTATGACAGCAATAAACAATTTAAGCTAGTTTTATTTCCACTAAATTTAATATCCTTATATTTCCTGCATAATCCCTTATCTATCCTTTGCATTGCTCCGTCTTGTCGCATTGTTGCTTGGCTATTCATTTATGTCTGTAAAGTTCTCGGGTACAAGATATATTCTTAGTGCAGAGTTCCCTTACTCAAACAAAAAAATAGTATTACGTAATATACCGTTAGATTTTGGACAAGAATAATTTAAAACGTATATTTTTATTAACATATCTAGATCAATGAATGAGCAAAAGACAATACAAGATCTACATTAATTAGTTCCGAAGTACGATGTAGCGAATATTGGCTTTCAAAACGTTCCCCAATCACATACTTAATGCATTACTAATATCACAAAGACCACGTCAAGTTTTAAAAACAATAAACTCTAGTTAGAATAAAACACACAGCGTTAATAGTAGTGTACACATGGTGCATAAATTATTTTCAATGTAAATAGCATTAGGATACTGGTTCCATTATATATTTAATCAGTATTTGATATTATTCTTACGACAATATTCATTTGCATCATACTTAAACAGTTTACACCGTTTTACAATACAGATCTCAAGTGGGCCTTCGATATTGGTGCTAATTCTGTTGTTAGAAAATTATCTAAACTAAACTAAAAATCACTAAAAATAAGTTTTCACTAGAAATCGTTTAACTAAAATAAGAAAAATTTCATAAAAAATAGTTTAGATAAGTGAAAAAACAACAGAATTAGCACTAGTGTCCTGCTAAATATTTTAGTTACAGCATAATTTTTATAATTTACAAATGCCGGGGGTATACTATGTTATCTAGTACTCTCAAACAAATACATTAAAAATCAACAGATTCTAAAGTCAGCGACTAATAAAATGCAATTAAACTTACCATTTCCAATCACACTTTAAACTATATTGTAAGAAGACCTTAATGTTATTGTGCGTTTCTTATTTATTAGTCTTTTCAATTTTTTTCAACCACGTGACGATTTCTTGATTTTCAGCAGGCGGGGTTATAACGTTGACTGATCATAAACTTCTTCTTTTCTAAGTAACGAGTCCGAAGGTGATCTTTCTGCAATGAAATAAAAATAATTCGAGGTGTATAAATATTTTAGAGTTTTCTACAAATTTGCATTACATTTATTCTTATAACATTTGTAAATACTAAGGTTTAGCCATACATCCATTGACATAGGCTACTATTTATTGCATACATGCAGACATACACGGCACACGCGGGCCGAGTGTTTTATGTTATTCGAATGTGGGAATATTATACAAGGATCTAATGATATTCAGTTACTACGATGCGGCTACATATTATTGATGACGATTCACGTTGAAAAAAACAACCGATTTACCTATTTATATAAAAAAAGACAAAACCGTTTGTAATATATTCGTCAAGTGGTTCTCTTTATTTATTGTTCAATAACCAACCATTCACAAAGTTTATTGATATTGATAAAAGTTCTAGGCTGCAACATAAATAATGAAAAATTATAGTTAATATCGTGGTTAATCCGAAAGATTAATTAAAAGAGCGCTATTTAAACTTCAAGCCACATCTAAAATAAACTATAAGTTGAATTAAATAGTACCTACATGGAGGTGGTGAAAAAAATTAATTAATTAATTATAAATTTTATAATTTTTGGTTTTGTTTATATTATCAACACGTTTAAAATAATATTCTGGACATCTAACACACAACGCCATCTAATCTCAAACTAAGCAGAGCTTGTACTATGGGTACTAGACAACTGATAAATACATTTATGCTTATTTTAAGTACATACATTTTATACATACAAAACACCCAAACTCTAAAACAAATATTTGCAGATCATACAAACATTTGGTCCAACCCGGGAATCGAAACCGAGATCTTATGCACAACAGTCGCATACGCTACCTATACTGCGACACCAAGGCAGTCATATATAATAATCAACAGTTGATGATGAAGTACTGTTAAGGTATATATAATCTGAAAATATTGCCTCTACATCTATAGCCTTATTACATAGCTTAAAATTTGTTTTGGATGCTTGGCCATAGGACCCCTTTTTTCCGTGCAGAAATCCCGTCGGATATCACCTGATGGCATGTCGGACTCGAACCGACTAAAACCGCACGCCGCCTCGGATACTGGCAGCCAGGGAACCAGGTACACCCTAGAAAGTAAAACCCTGGATCCGCAACGTACCTCGGGCTAACTACGGTTTGTAGATGGTCCCCTCCTGTGTAGAAACCCTAATGTTCCCGTTACTGTCCCCTGGGGCCTGACAGATGACCTCATCTATCTCAGGCCTGCACTTATGGAGGACGGAGAACATTTTGCGATCTCCGACGTCTGAGTCGCCTGTGGAACCTGGCCCGTTCGGGCTTGGCAGGCCGGGAGCGTTCAAAACCTCTCCCGGTCCCGCTCCACCGTCTCCTTGGCAAGCACCACTTGCTCGCACAAAGAAACGGTGGAGTTCCACGCGCTCCCGCTCATGTTACTGATCAAGCTTACTATAATATTAATAAAGTTATATACATACTTTACTTACCTATAGATATACCATTTGGTTGTGCCCGGACTCCATTTGCTGTAGAAGAGTTCCGATTCGAAGAAAACCGTTTGTAATGCACAGCAAACATTAAAGTTGCACCAACTAGTGGAGATATACCAGCAAGAGCAAACGGCAGGGTGTAAGATTTATGTATTTCAAAAAGATAGGCAGCTATCGGTGGGCCTACTGATAACGGAGTGGCTGCCAAGCCTAACATGCAACCAATCGCTTGTGCCGCATAAGTACCGCCACATAGTTGAAATGCTATGGGTCCGATTAAGGAAATAAATGCACCGTCAAATAAACCCATTCCGAGAGATATGGCTATTACTAGCCCAAACACGTTCATAAAGGGCAGAATAATTGTCAGAGTACCAATAGCATAAAAAGAAATCTGTTGTAAAAAAATTCTATCGATACCCGGTCTATCGGCTAAGAAGCCAAAGATCAATCTGCCCAAGCCCGATGTCACAGCTATACACTGTAAGAGTATTATGTCATTAGAGTGCGGGAAGTTAGCCTGGCTGAACTTGGAAATAAGGACATAAGGAACAAAATATCCAAAGAGAGCGATGGGCATCGATAAAGCCCAAATTGCATACTTTCTAATTTTCCATATTTCGACATTAATTACTGTTGTCAAAAAAGCTTTAAACCCTTTCTTTTTAAGCGGTTTTTCAATTTTCAACAATGGTTTAAATAGTAAACCACAAAATGCCATACCTAAGGTGAAGACTGCTAACAGTCGAAACAACCAAGCTAGCCCATATTTTACAATCATATATTTCATTATTTCAGGCATAATTACAGTAAATATAGAACTACCAATTGTCACCACACCATTTACTTTACCTAAATGTATTTTGAAATAATGACCTAGGATAGCAAGAGACGGTATATAAGCCAGTGACGCTCCTATCCCGTACATGAGACCATAAGTAAAGTAGAGAGCCGACACATTTTCGACAACAAATGAGGATAAAAACATGCCCGTAGCTGCGATACCGCCGCCAAGTATAGCAGTCATTCGCAATCCCAAAATTCCGGCCAATACACCTGACAACGGCGACATGAAAAACGTAGCTCCCATTGCTAGACTGCCCACCAGAGCTGAAACGCAAAAAAGTGCATGTTAAGAGAAATTATACACACCTACACTTATATAACAAAGAGGTAAAGTTTGTGAGGTTGTAGGGGGTAACCTCTGGGTCTACTGAACCGATTTCGAAAATTCTTTTACCCTTAGAAAGCCATATTATTTGTGTGTCATCACTTTAATATATAGATATAAAAGTGATTATCGCGGCATTGGATAAACACGCGGGCGGCGCCGCGGGCAAAAGCTAGTGTGTTACAAAGCTAAAACTATTTACCCTTATTTTAATAGAGACACTTATAAATGGAAGTCAAAAAGAGATTCAAAAAATATCTCAATTGCATTTCATAGGTACAATACAACAGTGACAATTTACACAAGAAAGTTAATACACGGTTATCAAAATAGTCTTAGATTACTAAAGAAATATATTCACTTTGGTATCTCATAAAATCGGGCACTACTTAGGATTTAATTTCGAAACGAACTTCAATTATTTTATTTCTAAAGGTAAAATGAGAAAGACTGTTATTGGAACTCGCTTAACTAAAATGACAAAAGTTTGATATACATAGTTCTCTTAAATGACATTATATATTCTAAAAACGTAGAGCTAAGTATATTTAGTTTGACACAACCAAAATTAGTTAAGTTACTCAACTTTGCCATAATTTTAGCTTGCTACTCTTCTGTTAAACATCACCCACACACACACACCAACTAAAATAAACTAAAATTGCTTAAGTCCCACCAAAGTTAGAAGTCTCTCTTTTAAATACATGCCAATTGAATTTTTAATTAACCTCTTGATGTAGAAATTCCTTTCGTTTTAAGAATGTTTTTTGTGATGGTAGTGTAAAATTAGTATAATATTATTCGTCATAAATCACAACTAAGTATATTATCATGTCAGTCTTGGATGACTATATTTTTAGTGATTTCAGATAAAAATTTAATACTGTCATAATGTACATTAAATTTAGATTGACGATCGACTACAGAAAAGAATAATACTAAAATCATAATACTAAAATTTTAGTGAAATTTTAGTTTAATGATGACAGCAATAGAATTAGCAGCAGTGTCGGTCGTGTAAGTAGGTAGCCTTAACTTTAGTTTGAAGTTTAATAAGGGCAACGGAATACAAGAAGGCAATTATAGGTTGAGTAATCTAATAGTCCCAAATTTATGTTAGTTAGTTTAGCCCTAGTTTGTAACTACAATAAATTTAGGTTAAGTGACTTCAGCCACTTAAACATAAATGACTCAAGAATTATCCTATTTGATCAACTCGATTGTCGGCTATTCGCAATGTCTTCAATTATTTCATCATACAAGAAAATTAGAAATGGTCTACGTTACCACATTTCCGTGAATTGGATCTATGGAATGCAAGAACATGAAACGTGGAATCAAAACCTCTTGGTGTATAACTTTGTATGTGACAACAATATCAAAGTATCTGGTTACGATTTTATTATTTCTCAATATTTAGTCATGAAAGCGTAACAAACAGACAGACAGACAAACAGACAGACAGAGCTATTTTGTAATTCATAATATTAGCGCGAAGATAATCCAATTTCAAGAAGATATATTTATACATAATTCCAGAAAAGTTACTTCTTAAAAAATGTTCAGAGCTTTTTAAGTAGATATCGGTGGTTTTTAATCCACAAACAATAATTACCTCCTTGAATTTTAATAGTATGAGACTAGAAAGTTTGTCAATAAATTATAATTAATTAAACAACCGGCGAAGTGACATTTTGTTTCTTTATACATTGTTCTTGTTTTTTAATACATTTAACATAAATTTGAATCTAACAAACACCACCATAATTAATATCTTACAAATAGAGACCTTAATCAAAATATTATCTTCACCAACCATAGAGGTTGGTTATTAACCCTATCCCACACTATACCCATGTTGGGTATATAGGGTAGATAAATATAAAGTATCGACTTAACTTTAAATATACTATGTTACCACTGCATCGTCGGGGCTAATAGCATAGTCTATGTCGTATGATAATGGACGAACGAACGACATGTCAAAACTATAAGGGTGCCGTTTATTTTACATTAGCTAGAGCCCTAATAAGTCTACCAGTCTACGATATGAATACTTTTAGACTCTTTTATTTTACTCGGGCGTTTATTGTAAAACTGAACTCCTTCGTATAAATTTCTAGTACGTGTTTAAATAATATTATCATATCTAAGTAAGTATGCAACAATTGGGTCAGGCAACGCATTAGCTGTTATCATTCACCGTGAATTTTCTAAAAGAATTAAAATACGAGAATATATCCTCAAGAAGCACAGCTAGCAACTGATAATAATTATAAATTACAAATGTTTTTATATATTAATATTCATAGCACGATCGTTAGAGTAATTTGAATATATTATAATAAATTCATAAAAAGTCTTTATACAGGTTTAATAAATTAAAAATTGGCACCATAAACGTTAATTGATGCCATATTAAAATACAACCAACAAAGGAGCGCTTCAAACAATTTACCGATATTATGATAATGCTACCCGGAATGGGTAATATGAAGTGAATCTTCAGATAAGCTCAAAGTTTATGAAGAAACTAATCTTAAGAACCGGGCTAATATTTCTTTTCTAATTCTTAGTCTTAATCTTATAATTGTATATACTTTTTAAAATTCAATATGAATAAGATTTGAGTAGGCAGGTTGTGAGTGGCAATAGATGGATGCAGTCGGCCTAAGATTAGGATACGGATACGGATTGACGTGGCTTTAAGCAAGAAAGCGTTTTGTACAACTGTCGACGGCTGTCAAACTAAAAAAGAAGTTCGAGACCTGACAGCTCAGAGATGATTGAAGGGAGGCTTCGGCTTGTTTCACATGTCAACCCGATAAAATAGCATAGCAAAACATAGAACCCTAGGTCTATTCTACCCTTCATAACGCAAAATTCCCGAAAATAGATCATTTCCAACGTGTATTTTGCACGAGTCTGCACTATTAATTCATAGGCAAATGTATTTAATATGATCAGCCAGCAACATTTTTTTTCTGCTCCTATTACAAATAATTAACAATAATATAACTTTATTGTCACGTTAAATTGAATATTGATAGCAGATCCTAGCAAGCAACCATATCCCAAAAAAAAGAACCAAGATCTTTTATCAATGTAGGAACTCAACATGAACTAACAGAATACAAATAGATTAAAGGTCAAATTGGGATCAAATTCTGACAAACTAGAGCAAATGATAATTTAAACATTTATATGTAAATATTTCACAACTATAAAAATTAAATATAAAAATAATTCACCTAACTGCCAGTCGCAGACAGAAGGATATCATACCTGATGCAGATACTATACAGAAAACTATATACAGAAAATAATATACTAATTTTTTTTTTTTATATATTTAAGCTGCCAAAATGACTCTGCCCTGCCTGATGGAAAGCATGAGCAGAATCCAAGAGTGGTGGTCACCATCCTCAATGCGAAAAAGAACAATGCAGCATGGTGACCCCCACTATGGCGGCCTGGGGGGGAAGGAGGATGGTGAGAGGGATAGGGGGCGTTGGATTGGGGTATGGGCCTCCGGTATCCTCACTCACTCGATGAAACACAGCGTAAGCGCTGTTTCACACCGGTTTTCTGTGAGGCCGTGGTATCACTCCGGTCGAGCCGGCCCATTCATGCCGAAGCGTGGCTCTCCCACGGTACAGTTACGGTAAAGTTAGATAATACGTATATATATATACATTAAAAATACATATTTTACATAAATACACATTAAACAAATTCTAGAAGAGGAGAGTATAATATTAAGGGGGATCTGACAGTGTTTATAAAATGTTTCCGCACTAGAAAATTGCTTTTCTTGATTTTTGCTTCTTGAACGATCTTGAGTTGAGGTTGAGGTATATCCATGTGCCCATTATTCATGCGTTCCCTACGCATGAATAATGGGCACATGGATATACCTGATGTCTCACGGGGCGAAAGGGTACTAAATGACGAGGTGATTTGGCGGGGCCGATGTGCTCGTAGGTTTTACAATGAACATTGATTTTATATCAAAACTTCTATATTCGCAGATATCGCGTTTCTTATTAGTGTTCGCCAATCGACATCGAGATCGAAAAATCTAAATTTGTCACAAGCGGTTTAAGTTGATAAGTGACACACAATGTCTCGTAATCTAATCGGGTCAACTCTCAACCAGACTCAGGGCAAATTGAGAGTTATAGTCACCTAATACGAGTTATAGTCTTATTTTCAAAAATGCAAACTGGGCTACAAAATCAATTGCATAAGAATTTAATTTCAATGACGCACGGCGATGACGAAATTTTTGTCTTGATTACAAAATGAATAAATGCGTTTAAAATATACGCAGAAATTGAAACGTCTGCTACTTTGAAATAAAAATTAAATCAAATAGCATTATGTTTAAAGTTATCTTTGTATGTAACTACCCAATTTCGTCTTTGTTTCTCAACAGAAATTATTTTTCCGGCTTTGCAATATTTTTATTAATGCTCCTGCGATGCGGCTTCTATTGGTGTGTGTGATGTTTTATAGCCTTCCCCGATAAATGTACTTTACAATTTAAACAGAGTTAGCGAATATGGTCATGCTGTTTACGCGTCATGCTTTGACCAAAGGAAATAGGTATTATTTTATATTTATATACGTATATTGAAAGATTAAGCTGGTCTGAATAGGTTTCTCAAATTTTGAGTCGATATAAAAAATTTACAACATACTACACAGATGGCTTTTATTTTATTTTTTAATAAGTTTTGTTATTTATTTCTCATTAATGCCACTATACACCACAACAATGCGTGGCAGGGTACAGCTTGTATTCATAGAAATAAAAAGTATAATCCTGATCGCTCATCAGAAATGTGATTTTTCAGTTATGAATACATATTTTAAACGCAAATGAAGACATTCATTTATTATGATGCAAAAAGGAACTAGTAATTGAAATTCTTTATCATTCACCTAACATGTGTTAATCATTTAATCGCATGAAATAAAAGTATAAGCACGTTCACTTCTATTTCATTTTGTGGACTTTTAGATAGTCAAGGTGCAACGGAGACGGGTGTCATGTGCCTCTATTAAATGTCTCTATTAAGTGTTTTGACACTTAAATTTATTAATTAAAACTAATTCAATCAATCTATACTAGTATTATAAAGCTGAAGAGATTATTTTTTTGAAAGCGCTAATCTCAGGAATAAATAAAATAAATTAAATTAATATTTCGGACATCTAACACACAACGCCATCTAGTCCCAAACTAAGCAAAGCTTGTATTATGGGTACTAAACAACTGATATGAATGCATATATACTTTTTTTTGTAAATACATACATATCATACATAGAAAACACCCAAACTCCGAAACAAACATTTGTAGATCATACAAACATTTGACCCGACCGGAATGACTGGTCCGATGTGTAAAGTTGTTTTAACATTAGATAGCATTTATCAAAAAAGTCAATAGGTTACATATCATCCCGCTTAGAGCATTAGGAGCCAAGAAAAACGGGGTAAAATAATTCCTTTTTGAGAGCTTACAATATTGTATGCGTGACTGTGATATGTCTATCTTTCAATGTTGGCTCACTATAACCTTTTTTGTGGTAAACGTTTATATAATAAACGTTTATAAACGTGTATATATCATTACGCTACAGGAAATAAGAGACGCAGACGAAGTTGCGCGGGTCAACTAGTCAAGTATATGATTAATTATTCATGTTCAAGGGATTTAACGAATAAAAATAAATTACACAAAACACACCCAAATACAACAAACATTTACAAATCATAAAAACTCGCTCAAATGGACGCCGCTGTGTATTCAATGACAAAGTGAATATTTAAATCACTAACTGCGTAGTTTTACTCCTTCCAGGTGTTACTGTTTTTAGCCACTACATAAAAAACTAATTAAATCACACGTAGCGTGTTTATTGTTTTTCCAGATAACGTTACCAAATATAAGTAATGAATTGAAATAAATATATAATCAGAATGACTCGAAACTTATCTCGTAATATATCAACATTTTTATGAGATATAGGTACGGAAATTTTACTATCGCGCACTATCGGGTAATAACTATATGGTAGCAAAAAAAGAAATCAAACTCGATTTCACGTTTCATTCATAAATGTAGCTGCTACCTAATAACATAGAATTGTATATTTACGTGAAAATATTTTAAAATATTATTCTTCAAGGATGGATAATTCTACTTGTTGAAATGATTATTTGCTGAATCTATATACTATATTTACTACTAATATTATAAAGCTGAAGAGTTTGTTTGGTTGAACAGACTAATCTTATGAAGTACCAACTGATCCAATTTAAAATAATCTTTTAGTGTTAGATAGTCCAGATTTCGAGAAAAGCTGTATTTCATCGCGCAACGTCTCAGATTCAAAATATAATTGAAAAATGTTGCAAAAATGGGGGAAATTTATTTCTTTTGGGAACTTCCGTAGCGGTTACGCTGCGTAACAAGTTTCATAAAAACAATTTATGAAAGAACTGTAGTCCTTTAAAAGTTCTAAAAAAAGTACACAACAGCATATATGTCTGTCTTTTAAGATTGGCTCACTATACGTAACCACTTTTAAGGTAGGTTTAAACAAATTTGTTCTATACATATACGTTACAGGCAATAGAATACGCAGACAAGGTTGCGCGGGCCAGCTAGTATCTTAATAAGAATCAACACAGTTTCTTTATATAATTTATGGCATTGTTATGAGTGTATGATGTTGATGAACAGTCAGGATTGTGCCTATGTCTTTAAACACATAGGGTTAATACTAAACTACTTCCTAAATTAAACTTTGAAAGCCACCGAAGGGACGAATTTAAGGTTGTCAGATCGACACAATAATAATTGTGTCGAGCCGCGACCAATACGTTTTAAAGGAAAATGTAATTTATTTCTAAATAAATACTTTTGTTAAATAGATATGTTACATATCTAAATAGATATGATAGATATGTTATATAAATACTCTTATATAACATATCTATCATATCTATTTAAATATGTAATATATCTATTTAATAAAAGTATTTATTTGAACCTACTAGGTACGTAGTAAGAAATTAAACACTACTATGCAGCTACGTATTCAGGTACAGAACAGGGAAATAAACCTTTATTTTCTGTTTTGTGGTGTAAAGATTGGATTTAGGCAGAATAACTATAATTAAATAAATATTTCGGACATCTCTAACACACAATACCATCTTGTCCCAAACTAAGCAGAACTTGTATTAATGGTACTAAACAACTGATATGCATACATATACACTTATTTTTGTAAATACATACAAATCAAACATAGAAAACACCCAAACTCCGAAACAAATATTTGAAACAAATATTTGATCCGACCCGAGAATCGAACTCGAGACCGTAAGCACAGCAGTCGCATACGCTACCACTGCGTCACCGAGGCAGTCGATAGAATACGAGTTAAATGTTGCTAGTAAATTTTTAATAAAAACTTACTATCCAGATTATTATCCCGGATTCTGGAAAACCACGCAAAATTCCTTCCTGGTCACTCCCAAATTGCCCGACTCTCTGATAAATTGATGTCTGGCAAGCCTAGACGCCAATTCAAAAGTCAATTATTGTCAATCAATAAAAGTGTGTCACTTTTATAAATTTTATTTATAGTCTGTTATGACAGTCATATTACCTATTAATATTAAATGACAGTGGTTACACTCTACCATATAGCCATTAATGAAAAGTTGAAGCTGACAGTCATATCTAAAAATTTTAAGGTAGAATATTTTAATTCCATTGATATATTATAATTTACTACTGTTTTATATTTTAGTGTACCTAAAGGCATAGAACAATATATTACTTGTTTTTAATTATTTGTACTGGACTGTGGGGAAATTGAATATACTATTTTTTTTGTAATTGTAAACGTTTTAAAACTATTTAATTTTTATTGTGTTTGGTCTATGGTCTACATTTTTTTTTTAATAAATTTTTTTTTTAAACTATTTAATTTTTATTGTGTTTGGTCTATGGTCTACATTTTTTTTTCACTTTTATAAATTTTATTTATAGTCTGCGATGACAGTCATATTACCTATTAATATTAAATGACAGTGGTTACACTCTACCATATAGCCATTAATGAAAAGTTGAAGCTGACAGTCATATCTAAAAATTTTAAGGTAGAACATTTTAATTCCATTGATATATTATAATTTACTGCTGTTTTATATTTTAGTGTACCTAAAGGCATAGAACAATATATTACTTGTTTTTAATCATCTGTACTGGACTGTGGGGAAATTGAATATACTATTTTTTTTTTGTAATTGTAAACGTTTTAAAACTATTTAATTTTTATTGTGTTTGGTCTATGGTCTACATTATTTTTTTTTAATAGACAGATAAAATAAAAATATTGCATGTTCCGTGTTACACGAACATAATGTCATACGCAGTACCTATTGATTTAGCCAAATGACAGTAGCTATCGCGTTGTCATTGTCGGTGCGTCAGATTCATGATGAAATAAAATTGGACGCAATGAAGTGATGGCCTTCGTTGCGGGCGCCGCTGTCGCACTGATAGTCTGCCGCCACGAACGTTACCCCATTGGCGCCACTTGACAATATGTCCTATTATTAGTACTGTACACCTATCTATTTCAGAACAACTTTCAGGTAAAACATGGATTCCTATGACGAGAAAACACAGTTCATTCAAAACATTTCCTAACTTTATACATATTTTAATTAGCTGCGCTCGCGGTATTTCAGCGAGTTTTGTTGCTTTTGAAATGGATACAGTTCACTATTTTATTGGTTTTTATTTTGTTTTTGCGTAACCTATTTTTTTCTAAATTACTATTTACAACATCAGCTTTCTGATGAACCAGTGAACAGTGAAAGTCCCGTCAAAATCGGTTCAGTCGTTCCAGCGATTATCCGGAACAAACAGCAGTCAGACAAATAAGAATTTAAAATTTACTGAAAAGCTGTTTGTTTAAACTTACAAACAGACACTGCAATTTTATTCATTTGTATAGAATAATCTGCATTGCCCTATTTATTAGTCAACAAATTATCAAAATGTTCTCGATGATTATCGTTTAAATGTAAATGTTATATGTTTAATATATATAAAGTCTGTCACCAAATAAGTGGATCAGTTCCATATTCTTTCTACCTAAAAATCTAACTGATTTATTTAGTTTATGGTGTAAGAGGCCAAACGAGTATTCAGGTCATCGTCACGTGGGAAGTAACTACCACCGCACATGGACACCTGCGCTCAATTCATGGATATCTTAGATACTAATTAAAATATGCGATTAATTTTGATCCAATAATTTATATTTCATAAATCAATTTTTATAAAACATTGGTTAGTTTATTTAAAAAAAGAAATGCTAATAATACGGTTCCCGAGGCTCGGCTCAATGACTTCTGAAAATCTACCGTATCGGTCGATTTGAACCGATAGTGTTATCAGTTTTTCAGAGAGAGACTATTAGGTAGATTGTTACAATTTTACAAGAACTAAGTTCATAAACTAGGTCATACCAACTCTTATGGTAAGTGGTTATCGATGCCTGTGAACTTCGTAATATCAGCATAACCGTAAAGTTGGGCACACTTTGTATTTTAATGCGTTTATTAGAAGAGATGATAACATTGCAGATTTTAGCCTACCTTCATTAGTAAGTATTCAGATGTAGTTGGTAATGAATTAGACACTCGGCAATAAATTTTTATGCTTCTTGCCTCGGTAGCGTGGTTCTTTAATTTATTATTAAACTTAAAAAAGAAACCGGTTGGCTAAAGATTCGTTAGCCCGTTAGGTACAGCCAAGTCCATAAACTTATATTATACTACTGGTCGCCCAGAGGTCGACACTCGACCATAATTCCTTTATTTTTTTAGCTTTTATGGAAGAGCCATATAAGCTTTAACTGTGCTGAATTTAATACTCCTCTGCCAAAGGTACAAAGGATACAAAGTTTTCGCTTCACGTATTACATACAGATATAATCTTTGTAACGGTCCCCGTATGCTCACGCAGGCGATAAATGTGTGTTCATTAAAGAGATCTAAAGGTATGTTTTATATTATAACAAATAATACCAACTGTCACATGTCAGGTTAAGTTTTAACTGACACAAAACCATTTTTTTATGTGTCCTATCAAAATGACTCTACACTGCCTGATGGAAAGCATAAGCAGAATCCAAGAGATCACCATACTCACTGCGAATGCAGAAAGTACAACAGTGCAGCATGGTGACCCACACCACGCCGGCATAGTAATGCTTCTGTATCTTTGGGCGTTCGGTCTCACACTCACCAACAAAACACGACAGCACGAACCAGCGTGGCTATACTACCAATTAATTTTATTTTTAAATTCACTTGGTACTTAACTTGGTAAAGTATCATGATGATTCTCATTACATGATAATTTAATTATTATTATTTTCCAAAATGGAGTAAGTGGTTATTAAATAAAATCATCGCCAACTCCCTCCAGGCTACGGTGGTGTAATGTGTTCCACCATCTGACAGATGGCCAAGATCCCTGCATAGAACTATGGATGACAGAACTGTCAAGTTTCACGGACTTTATTATTGAGAGCATAATTATCTAAGGCCCTAACAATAATAACTACTTGCATGGAATATTGTTTAGCTTTAATTGCTTCGGGATCGAGACCATTTGACAATCTAGCTCCAATGAAGTGATGTCGAAACATGTCGATGAATTAGGAGCAAATGGTTTTAATATTGGACATTTCGCAATACACAATGAAAGTTTGCCGAACTCGTAGCCTTCAAGTAACAGTACGAGCTAATTTCTTCTCCGACCCTTTACCCAATTCGAGACTTTCGCATCCTTTGTTTGACATTTTATACTTTTCAACACGGAACAACTTTGTATAGGCGTGACTAACACAATCTCAATAATCTTCTCCGTAAAATATAAAATTATGAAGCTATTTATTATATTTATCACAATATGTACAATTCTATACAACAATATTTAAATTTTAATGTATATAACAAAGCAAAAAAACAAAAAAATTATACGCAATAAATGTTTTTTTCAGACGTCATTTCAAAGTCACGTAGTTTGTTGTGACTTTTCAAATTCACTTTTATATCAATAACCTGTAAAATGTACGAATAATATAGTTAGTTATTCTCAATACAATCTTTATATTACAATCCAACTCTCAGAGAAAACGCATAATGAAATTAAGTTTTTACCTCTATTAAACGTCGAGGTTTTTATCGAGAGACAATTCGCTTTGTTTATTTAACAATATTTAATATCTATCTACTCTAGTATGTACAACATATCTAGTACAAAAATCTGTAAAATTGAAATCGATTTGTAGATATAAGGAAATTGAGAATCGGATATTGTAGTGATCAACTTCTATATCGCCCAACCTATTTTTCAATCTGTCACACGGTACCTTTTGAGATTAGATGGACTATACTTTTTTAGGTGTGCATTTTTTATGTTTCTCTAACGACTCCCAAATACTCATGACTATGCTCTAACGATTCTCAATTATCCTCTTTTCACTCAGGGTTTGCTGGAAGAAAACTCAACAACTTTGGGTTAAGCTCGCGCTTGTACATGACATTTTGTATACCTATAGTAGCAATTTCTTATATCTTTTTTATCTTACAATAGGGAATCGCTAGACGAGTGTCCTGGTCGTAAGTAATTACCGTCACCTACGGTCACCTGCTACTCAGAGTCAAGTGTGTTATCAGCCTTTAATTACCTCGATTATGATTTGATTGGTAATACTATTTGCATTTCACCGAGTCAAGAAAAGATGCGGTGGTGTTATTCCGGTTCATATGCTCAGAATCATAATTCTGTCACACAAAAACAAAGCCTTTAGGTGGATAGAGGCGCTCATAGCCCATTTGCACTCGGTGATTAGAAACAATCAGCGAGGGCAAGCAACGACGGCGCGGTTAGTACCTGGATGGGTGACCACTGGTGGCATGTTACCATGAGCGTCTCCGTGATTCGGAGGTCACGTTAAGCAGTCGGTCCCGGTTGTTATCATACGATAACAGTCGTGAAGCATAGTTGGAGGCCTACGGGCGGCTTAAAAAAAACATCCAACGGCAAGATTTACGTAGCCACAACGTATTCTTGCCAATCCCCAACCCGCACTTGGCCAGCGTGGGGACGTATGGCCTTAACCCTCTCCTGAGAGGAGACCCGAGCCCAGCAGTGGGACATCATGGGCTGTTGATAGGTGGATAAAGTATGTGTCACGAGCTTCAGTCTCAGTGCCGTGAAATTACGAGATATCGGACAAACCACTAACGCAAGTTACTTACTGAATTTAGAGTAGAAAAGCACATTTAAAGAGTTATGAGATTTCTAAGTAGGACTTGAATTACTTAAACTATTGATTAGCGATATACGGCCCTTTAATGAGCCTTGGTAATGGTCCAAAAGTTATATGAGAAAAATATGGAAAGGCCTATGTCTAGCAGTGGACTATAAAAGGCTGATTGATGATTATGGTGAGATAAAAACTGAACAGATCATATTACTGTAGCCAAATAGTTTGCCGAGAACATATTGAGCCTTTGTCGCCGTTTCAGTGCAACCGACAAAAAACAAATTTAACAGATGGTTTTTTTTAAATATCTTAAACAGAAATGTGCTAATAAATTAAAGGTTTACATAAAATAATGATTTTCAGACATTTACATATATATTATTTAAAATAGTATAAAAATAATATGTATTTATGTTATTTATGGCGCTCACATTATTTTTTCTGTCATAAGTTAAGGTTTTTAAATGAAATAGTCCTAATATTACAATTGAAAGTATATTATTTTATATGAATCATTTGGAATAATGAAATCAATCAGCTTAGTTAGGTGTAGGTAAGTTATAAGCTGATTTTACTTAAAAGTACAGCATTCGTGCGGTCCTGTTTCGTTGGTGAGTGCCAGGCCGCAGGTCCAATGACGCAAAAGTATCTCAATAGGCCGCCATAGTGTGGGCCACACTACTGCATTGTTGTGGTGTCTGAATTCGCAATGAGTATGGTAACCACCACTCTTGAATTCTACTCAAACTTTCCATCAGGCAGAGTAGAGTCACTTTGGCAGGCCCATATATAAAAAAAGGAATATTAAATAAAGGGATGCTTGGTTAGGAATCCGCCACTGGTGCATCCTGGTAACATTAACGGTAATGCTGTTTCTTCCTGCGTTATTTGGGTGAGGGCGTTACACTTAGAGAGCGTACCGCCAACGGCTTATATTCTGGCACGAAGAGGAGGCTATTTTTTCAGCCATTCGGTCGAGGCTTAGTCTAACAGAGCGGGCGTCTTTGTCGACTGTTTTGACTTTTCGCTCTTCGGAGCAATAAGGAAGAAAACCTTGATGAAAAATCGCGAAGATCGGACACTCTCACGAGTTGGAGTTTCTCCGCGGAGTCAGCGTTGGAGAAAAGAGGACGGGCTTGGCCGGTACTTACACCCCCAAGTAAGCACTGGGAGACTTTGTCTTCCTGCCACCGTCGGCATATTGTAATCCTGAATGGAGTCTCGTAGTTTTGTATCGCGCTTCCGATTGGGGACTAGGATCTTTTCTTAGCTACCCGGACTGGGAGAAAGATAACTTTTAAAAAGTCGCCTCAAATTTCGTGTGGTTGGCTGATGGGTAGTTCACTCCTAGTCGGGCCAACTGCGGCCATCAGTTAGGCATAAATGACCCTTAACTCTCCTCATTTCAAGGGCTTTATTATGAAAATGAAATCGCAAAAGACGGATAAAACCTGGAGGAAGCTTTGCTCCTATCTCCTCCTCAGTCAAAATTCAGAACAACTGCCTTCGAAATACGAATCTCGCGAGGTGGTGGACATGAGCTAGAATTACACGATCTCTAGAGTAGAAAGCGAGGTCTCTCGAGAGAGGATTATGCCTTAATGTCCTCACTTAATTTTGGTTTTTCCGGGCTGTCTCCGCACTTAGCCTCTTGATTGGACCATTGTATGTGGGTTTTGTCATCTTCTTACTCTAACCATCCTAGATCATCCCAGGAGGTTAGCAACGTTTTCAGGTCGCTACATGTTTCCGGGAGTGATGTAGATTGAAGGATGTCTGCCCGTTGATCTGCCACACTTCTTTTACATTCAGTAAAAGCGTGCTGAGGCGTTTCTTCTGCCTCACAACGCAGAGAGCACACACAGAGGTCAGTCTGTTGCACTTATAGTGAAAAAGTGCCTGTTTAGGTGGCAATGTCTCTAGAACACCTATGAACTTCCTGAAATCGTCCCTAAAATACTAGTTTCGATGTAAAACGCATTTTCGGCCAAGTGTCGCTCACGATAATTTGGCGGTAACGGCTCGATATTGCGCACGTAAATAGACGTAACCGTCCATGATGCAATTGGACCCTTATCTACGTCTAATAACCTCTGACCATTGTTCTACGATTTATTCCTATTAATTATTTTTGATAACGTCATAACATACACGCAAACAGGTTAATAAATACAATACTGTTATATAACTTCAAATAAACATGTTTGTGAGCATGTTATATTTTATTAGTAAGTTCCTTCGTAAATTTGAGTGTGTTACATGATTATTACAAGCATACGTGGATAGCTTCTTTCACTGCTGACTTAGTTCAGCAGTTGAAGAAGCCTCCTCCAAAGGGCGGTCCGGGGCAGTTCGTATCTATGCACCGCCTGCCACTTTCCTCAAGTCGTCGATCCATCGTGCCCTACACTATGTTTGCCTAATCGTGGTCTCCACTCTAACACTTGTCGGCTCCAGCGATCATCAGTCCGCCCGGAGACATGACCGGCCCACTTCCACTTCAGCGTGCTGATCCTTCGTGCGATATCGGTTACTCCAGTTCTCTTTCGAATTCTATCGACAAGACACACACCCAGCATCGCACACTCCATCGCACGCTGAGCTACTCAAAACTTGTGGACCAGTCCAACGGTGAGCATGCACGTCTCTCGTCTCGTGGGTAGCTTAATCATTACTAATAAATAAAATTGGAGTGTTTGATTGTAATTTCAAATTAATAGCTTTTCACTAAATGCACTTAAAAGTATGTGCAGAACTTACAACAAAAAATCAATTTTTAAAATATTTTCCTTCTAACGAATTTGGTGGGACTTTCACTAGCATTTAGCTGACGATATAAAGAGTAACTTAAGATTACTTTACACCAGCTTCGCTCCGCAGCGTCACCGTGTGTAAAACGTATGAAAAACTACAGTACATCTTTGATTTCATTTTTTACTATCCTTAGCCTTTTCTTTTCCGAGATTCAAAGTTTTAGCTAAGCTTTATTATTTTTGCTAAATAAATCCTTAATTATGATTTCTAAATAATAATTGGCCTTGGTTTTTAAAAAAGATTGTTTTTGGTTACCGGATTGTTTAAAAGAGTCATCATAAAATATGTCCACCTCTGCTAATAAGATCTGCTTAAGGAAACATAAAAGAAAATGGGTTGATCAGAAGGATGGCCTCCGGTATCCTCACTCACTCGGTGAAACACAGCCCAAGCGCTATTTTACACCGGTTTTATGTGAGGCCGTGGTATCACTCCAGATGAGCCAGCCCATTCATGCCGAAGCGTGGCTCTCCCACAGCATTTTGCAGGCAAGTTCAAGATTCTTTTACAGAACTAATATATTTGTATATATAGTTCCCAAGACACAATAAATATTCTGGTAACAGTAAAACCATACATAAATATTGTAACAATAATGTCTTACAAAATGAAAAGGTGAAGCGCATTATAGAAAAGAAGATTTATTTCATGGAACAGAAAAGTGTTAAAGCAAATATGGTGTAAACATTAGAACAAAGAACACTTTTTATATACTGAGGTTCATATTATATTGATATTTTGATAACCTCACAAGCCCTCAGTCCATAAACAGACATAATTATTGTGATAAGGGGACAGATAATTACATTGAACATGTGGTTCAAACAACAGTACTTTGCTTTATTATGTATCCTGTATCAAATATCAGCAATAAAGCAAAATGCATTGGGTATTTAATAAAAAGTTTTTAATCACTGTCACCTATCTTGATTTATTGCTCAACCTTTTTCTGAATATTATAAAAAAATAAGTAGAGTAATAAGTATTTATTTAGCCTATGTATATATATGCTGATGCATTAAAATTGATTTTTAATAAATAAAAACCGAAGTATAAGAAAAAGGAATTACTTTTACAAGTTGTGTTCTAAAGACATAATTAATTTTTATCATATTATTTTTAATAGCTTATTTTACTCCTATGATAAGGTAAAATTAAATTTTATATTAATTTCACTGATTGCTTTATTACAACATTCCATATCTTGTGTAAATCATTTTTGTATTATAATTTAAATAAAACATCACTGTGGTTTTGTTTTTTATTTCTGGTTTCCCTAAAATGTGTAAAAATTAAAAGATAATCATTTTATGATGACAGAAAAATAATTCATATTATGACTAATAATTGAGGATACATTAAATTTTTTATACAATCAATCATCACTTAAAAAAAAAGGAAAAAAATTGCTTAAGGAAAGTTGTTCTCTAAAGCTGGAAAAATAAATACTTAAGGAAATTTGTTCAATTAATAACAAGTTGAACTGGTTTAATACCAAATTTGTTTGTCCTGATCATTCAAGATTTGGTTTTTGGTCTTTTTGTTTATGTTAATAACTTCAGATTTGCAAAATAAGGATATTAAAAATCAAACAAGTAAGCAGGTGTGTTCTGTTTTTGGTATATATCTATGTTTTTTTTAACAGACTTCAAAAAGGGGGAGGATCTCAATGCCTCAATGTTTTTTTGTTTACATTAAACTTATCCTAAATAGATTACTTATGAGCACAATGACATCACTAAGTTACTAGACATCATTATACACTATGTGGCCTATGTCCAGGAATAGAGTATTAAATGTGTGATAATGATGATGATTACTTTTAATAATCCACACACATTATACGAAGACTATATAAATACTATACGAAGGGCTTAATAGACCTTAATGATATATGTACAAAAGTTACAAATATTTTAACTAAATAAAATGGTGTTTTGTTTATTAATAAGAACAATTATGATAAATTTTTAATATAAATCAAACATAAACAAATCAAGAATGAACTTTAAAAAATGAAAAATCCAATATCGACTTTAAATGGAAGTCTTTCTAATCAAATTAGATTTCAAACAAATGAAGCACATTAAACTACCTATACCATAAATAATTTAAAATAATACGTACAAAAATTAAATAACTTACATGCGCGACTTGAAGCGTTAGTGATATTTTGACTTTGTACATAGCCCTCCACAACCGGAAATATAACACTATATGAATTTATCACTCCAAATACAAGACCATTTGTCAAAAAAGATCCAACCATGACTGCATATGCTCTAAATCCTCCATCTGGAGGACCCCTTTGCTCTTCATGGTTTAAGTTGCCATTTGTTTCGGTAGTGTTTTTTTTCTTGAGTAAATCCGAATTTTCCTTAGGTTCTATATCCATCTCACAGTATAAATTGACCGAGTTGTATATAAAATACTGCTTCAAAAGCACATGGTGCTGTTAGATAAATTGTCTATATTTAAGCTTATACTATCACAGTATTTACAAATTTTATAAGAGAATTTAAAAAAAGATGAGACTTCATTCTTTAAATTTTACTAAAACTCATATAGTATATAAACTACAGTCTTCGCACATTAACAAGAAAATACTTTACAAGATCGCCCCTACCGTGAATGATGCACTGAGGCACTGATACAGACTGACTGATTGATACTGAAGAATAACCAAATACATACAACCCGTCGGAAATATCTGTGAAACTTGCTTAATGACGTCATGCAAACTAGAGCGATAGCAAAAAAGTTCGAGATGTAAAATTAAAAAATATTTTATTTATGTGTCTCTACTTTTTTACACTTTCATACAGCTTTTATATCAATATATTCTTTATAGAGTTAAAAAAAAAAACAAACAATGCGCAGAAAAAGTTGAAATGAAATGTTACTTTTTTTCTGCACCACGTTCGTCATTTTCTTTCAGTCGCCCGAGATATGTCGCTCTCCAGGCTGCTATTTAAGTTCTTGGCACCAAAGAATCGCGTTTTCGTTTACATTATTTAAACCTTAACCCCACAAAATTAATTAGTGTGCTTCTTAGGGCATCTTTTTGGCCAGGAAAGTTGAGTACCTGTTTGGCTATTCTAAGAATCTTTTTTAAAGTAGGTAATTGGATTTCTTGTGGTATAAAAACTTTCAACTAAATAGCGTATCGTGCATAAATCAAAATTGTCTAGGTCTATTTTGTTTTTGTATCCTTTGCGCTTTTTTACTGGAGTCGAGAGCTTGATAGTGTCCGTGGCAACTGATGCTCAAGTACTAGGTTGTGGATCTTCTTCGAAGGATGTGTCTTCCTGATCATTTGCCTCTCGCTGTTCCTGACAAAGCTTGTAATGTTTTTGCTTTACGTTTTATTTTCATTATCGTCGTTTGAGATAAACCAGTCGCTGCACGCGCCCTTTTTGTTGCTTGTTCAACAGGCATTATGTGTAAGAGAAGTGTTTTTTTTTTTATTTTCAAAGAATTGGATTATTTTGAGCACTAAATTTGGTTCTGCACTATATAAGTAGTCCTACCCATCTTACAATACAATACTAAATAGGTAGTTTATTAATATTTCACTGAACAGAGAAATAATAGTGAGATTACGAAAGCAAGAATAATACACGGCAACAGTACTAGATAGGCATAGGCGGAGCGATGCGTGGGGAAGCGAGAGCTGAAGCGCATTCCACCCTGGTGCGCAGATATTTACGACGGGTTGTACATGGACCGAACGTTATTCATGATAAACGTCAAAGTTGTCAAAATAGTAAATAAATCACGTACTACATTGACGGAGATCGTTTTTTGTTTTTGTCCCTATTTCATGTCATCCACATTTTTTATATTTTTTATGTTTAATTCCATCACGACGAAGACTTGAAGACTTAGAATTAAAGACTTGAAATACTTGACATTGGCAGAAATAGCTGATCCGGCTGATTGCCATATCATCAAAAGAAGAAGAAGAATAATAATTCTATGAACAACTAAAAATACTTTTTTCTTTAATATTTTATTAGTTTAAGCAACTTTGTAATGCTATTTATACATATTTAATTTTTATATTTTCTTGCAAAATCTGACAGATGACCGCCATAGACATGACCGCCATGCGCCACATGGCGGTCATGTGTATGATAGCTAGATAGGAAAGAAGAAAACAATAGAATTTAAATAACATGTTTTATGAAAATGTAGGATTTTGTTATTGTTTTCAAATCGATACGTTAAACATCTTAAGACCGTCACTCATGAATATAAAAATATATAAAAAAATATACGAAAAATAGGCTGAGTTCAAATAAAACAAATACTTGATCTGAGGTGGTACGACTGTAGTTCTCGTAAACAAAGACTTGTCTTAATCTTAAAATGATCAGGTTTGTATTTTATTAATACGAGAAGGTCTATAATTTAACATTATTTATTATGAAGTAACAGTCAACAACTTCTTTGACCTAAATAATAGATACTTGTAGTCTCATTAAAGTTGGAACTAAACATTAAAAGTCATTGTTGTCTAATATTGGTAATTAACATGTTTTATTTAAGCATGTGCCTCAGCCTAATCGTCACCATTTTATTCGTAAAGACTCAAGCAAACAACAATATAATTGGTAGTATTTAATAATCATCACAGCTTTATTAAGTATGTGCCTCAGCTTTATATTATTTATAGCTAATTGTCTATATACTTACCAAACTAGCTGTTGCCCACGGCTTTGCTCGCGTGGAAGTTGATTATATATATTTAATTAAAAACTGTGTAAGTATGCATGAATAATATATTCATCTTTTTAAATTTATTTATTTTTAATCAATAGCCCATACAAACTTTCAACCCTTATTTTAACCAGTTTAGGAGTAGAATTCCCATTAATGCTGATATAAGCATTCATTTGTAATGAAAAGCTTGCAAAAGCAAAAGTTCCAGGCTACTAACTTCAAAAAGACGTACTTCTAGACCAACCTAAATAGGAAATTTCAACTCTTATTTCGTCCCTTAGAGGTAGAACATCCAGAAAGGCTTAAATACGTATACGTATACAAATATGATCATGTTTCCCACTTCCGTAAAAAGCTCAAGTTGCTTCCAATCCGATTTCGTCGGAATACTCATATCCTTACCCTTCTGTTTAACATTTTGTTTAATCCATCAACCCCTATTTTTTCTCAAAGAACGTTTCAAGTTCCTTCATGACACACATTTGAAATGCCTGAGGTCTTCTGAGGACCTGCGACTGAAGGTACCAAAACATTCTAGAAATTTTTTTACTAACTCATTTTCTGTAGAAGCTGTACGTTTATGGAATGCATTACCAATCTCTATCAGACGTGCCCAATCTGTTACCACTTTCAAAACCATGTTATGTGAGCATTAACTGTCTCTCGTTATTTGAAACTAACGTATATATGTATGTAAGTAGGTTAACATTTATATAGATTACGTATTTTCATATGAGTATGTATGTATAGTATTTTATTTATTTTTTTTCTTTTATTTATTCTATAGTATCATTATTATTTCATATCATTATTTATTAAATTTGTAATATAATTTGTTTTCTTGTTATATACGTAAAAGCTTTTTTTTTTCTTCTCATTCTTAAATAACCTGCACCACTTTGAATGAAACCTGTCCATCCAAAGGTTGCCTGGAAGAAATTGCAATGAGTAATAAGGCCGCCCTTTGTACATCACATTTTCATTTTTTTCTTTTTTTATAATTTATAGAATTGTGTATTGTGTGTAAACCTTGGTGTACAAATAAAGTATTATCTATCTATCTATCTATCTACGTATCTACTCATGATTAATCAGTAACCCAAAAATGAAGATCCAAGTTTCTAACTTAAAAAATTAAGGACTTCCGTACAAACTTTCAACCCCTATTTCACTCCCTTAGGGGTGTCTTTTCCGAAATTACTTCCTTTTCCTTGGGTGTCTAATCAATAAATGTCATAGCCCTAACTTTAATAGTTTACGCTCGGCGATGCTGAATAAGTCAGTCAGGACATGTTATTTTAAAAGTATTTAAATTTTAAAGATAAAATACATACTTAATTCACGAAGCATAAATTTGATTCATTAAAACGTAAGAAACATACTCAGATAAACATATATATATATTTATTTATATTAAACCAATTTGAACACTATTTATACAACCCCATGTAAAACAATCGATTACTTGTACTTTTTAATTTCTTGAACCATATTTTTCAGAGCAGGTAATTCTTGATTTAATTTTTCTTCAATTGCGCTTTTTTCGTCCTCAGTGCATGTTAAATATTTTGAAACCAACTCTGTAAGAAAAAGAAAACAATACTTTATTAAGGGATGGTTTAACTTAGCTTATGAATACAGCGACTATCTGATTACTATTGTTATCAGTCTTCTCACATACATATCCTCATCCTATACAAAGCCTTTTCCATTCCCACAAGATATTTGGGTCATGTTCAGAGTTCTATATCCAAAAAAGGCGAACAGCACGAACCCGGCCGGTTAGTGCCAGAGGATGGACTGCGGAGAAGTTGCCAGTTGGACAATTTTGACATTTGATTACAATTTTTCAGTATTTGACATGTACGAAAATGATAAAAGGGATCTAATATTAGCGACTTGTGCAGTTATTATCGGTAGATTCCTTCGTTCGTTCTTTTAAAATAAGGTCGCTGGCGGCACCGGTGTGTGTTACAGGTTGAATCTTTGGAACTGTAGTGGGTAGCCAATCGAAAATATTAGTTTAAATAGTAATAATACTGATTAAAAATTAAATGTCTTCCTACAAGCCTTTTCACAAAAAGTTGGGGTCTACTTCCATCAGGCCTCCACAAACCAATAGGCGATGTCGAAGTTCTGTAGAAAGACCGCTGTCGGAATGTTTAGGGTTCCAACTACCCAAAATAAGTGCCAAACGTGCTCTCCGAGGCGCGAAGGGCTCTTAATATCTTGTTATTGTTATATTGGCTAGTATTGCTCAACTTTGCAATGTGTTAACCTACTCGGTTACCACTTAGCCACAATAATAATAAATTTTCTTTTATTGTCAGTCCTAAATGTAGACCTAGACTGACCATTATAAAAGAGGGAGAAAAAAAAAACACTTGCCATGTGCCAGCTGAAGACGCTCATAGTCATCTTCTTTAAGTTGGGTTTTTAAATAAGATACTATTATTGGTACTTGTCTGCCAGAGGCATGAAGCATGTTTTGAGTAATAATTGTAAAAATTGCCAATACAGCTATGTGTAAACTTAATGCCGGATCCTCACAGCTTTCCAGTTCAGAAATTAATTTCTCTCTGTGATTTTGTATAAGAAGTCTGGAAAATAAGACAAGTAACTATAGTGTGAAAACAACTACAATATAACAAACAAATTCTTAATCATTCTTTAGCTGTTACATACTTATCTTTCTTCTTGTCTACTTTCTTTAAAATCATACCAAATTCTGCTAAACATACATCAATGGCTTGATAGAATGCTTCCATATTTTGCTCCGACAGTGTAGCATTTAATGACACTATTGGATTTGCAAATTCATCAGATAAATCTTTTATAATTTTATTTCGTTGTTCAACAGTCAGCACATCACTTAGTACAGATAAATTACACTGACTTGCTGCATACTTGCAAAACTCCCCAAGAATATCACCCCCCAGTGATTTTAGAAGATATTTAACAAACTGGGGTTGCTGGTCAGATGGTAAAGACTTCAGACCCTTTTCATACAGTTTAATATCATTGACTAAAACATTAATCTTATCTTGAGCAGATGTATGGCTCAGTTTCTTATTCTGACTGGCATCCTGCAGCAATTTATCTGCAGTTTCTTTAGCTATTGTTAAGCCAATTTGGTTAAGACTCCTGAAAATGACAAACTCAAATTTAAGATACTATAAATAATGGTATATTTTGAATTGCCATTTGATGAAGATTCATTTTATTTGCTACGTGGAAGTTCTAACTAATTTATGAAAGAGTAAATAGTTGCATAGGATAAACGGAACTTTATATAAATTATTGTTTTTACTTTCTGAGACCTAATGTTACAAATCCCATCTGACAAAGATCATTGCTCTAAAATCACTCATCTCACTCATCAAATCAACATGTTTCTATTTTTCTTATACTTGTATTATTTTCTATTCCAAATGTCAGACTAAATAATTTCTTTAATAATTTCCTATCTTCTAGTAAAAGAGACAACGTCTTTTATATCACTGTTGTTATAAAGTTAACTGTTTCAATATAATTTTACTTACAATTGAAGATGCTCCGCCACCCTAGTAGTTAAATATTCTAAACCCTCATTCTCTAAGGCATTCTTGATGATATTCTCGATATCTTCAACGGACACGATCTCTAACTGTGCCTGTGTCTTCTTATTTATACCCACACCATCATCAGAATCAGAATCGTGAGCAGCTTGTTTAGATCTTGCATGTTTTTTAACTGCTTTTGTTTTCGTCTCTCGACCCTGAGTACCTCCACCTCCTTTACCAGATGCAGCTTTCCTTCTACGTTCTTCCCGTCTCTCAGCTTTATGGTCTACATGACTTAGCTGTATATCAACTGATTTAAGTAATTGTTTTTCCATGTAGAACTGTTGATATTTACCAGATTTAACAATTTTTTCTGCCTTTTCTTTGGTCAATGGCATGCAACTTTGTTTTAAACTTTCTATATAATGATTACTGAAAACTGTAAAAAATTTTTTCAATAGTTTATTTTTGTTTATATGACAGAGCGTTACGTGATGGAAAGTGACTGACGCCGCCCATGAACGCCTGCAACCCAGAAGTCACAAGAACATTGGCAATCTTCGAGAAAAGTGTACACTCTTCTCCAAGACATCGAATTCAATGATAATAATAACATTCTCGGACATATGACACACAAGGCTATCTAATCGCAAACTAAGTAAAGCTTTTACTTGTCCTATGGATACTAGTGAACTGATATAAATACGTAATTATTGTTCATACAAAATACCTAAACAAAAATTTGCAGATCATACAAACATTTGGTTAGACCCAGGAATCCAAACAGAGACCTCTATTTAAGTCAATATAATAATACAACTTTGATTGAATTAATTTATTGTCTTGCTAGACACAATTAAGAAAATAAGCATTAAGATGGATTTTGAAAAACTGTGTTATGATGTTAGAAAGCATCTCCTGTTGTCAAACACTTATATATCTACAAAAACTAAAGTTTTAGTAGGAAAAAATTGTGATTTAAATTTTAAGTTTAAAATCCACGAGAAAACACTTAGTGGTGTCATGGCGTCTGGCCATGGCAAACAATGGTAATAATAGCTCTTAAAAACAGTAAAGTGATTGTCGATTATATCCGAACAAAGTTAACTTTATACATAAGTGATGTACCCTCCTCTGATTGGTGTTCAACTTAACATGGTGAATTGCTGTATTTTATAGTTTTATTTTCATTAATAAACTATTAATCTCGCTTTAGATATGAGAATAAATACGATTTTAATACTCTATGAACCCCATTTTACCAGATAAATACATAATTTTACTTGTTTTTGGTAAATGTCATCATGCAACTTTAATGGCTTATGTAAGTGAAGTTTGCAAAAAGTTAGATAAAAAAGAGACTTTATATTAAAAAGAGCATTATCTTACCTGTATTATCAAATAACATTATTGATTTTGTTTTCTTTAATAGGTCATCAAGCACATTTTCTATATCAATATCAGTTAAAACTGATGGCAATAAAGAAACAACATCCAAATAACTCTTAGATGCAATACATTCTTCAAGAGCCGTTTCCAATTGTTCCTTTATTTGAGAACCTATCACACAGCTGCTAAGAAAAGTCAAATCTTCATTCGTCAATGTTTTTTTGATATAACCTTTGGGGTCAGATAACCCCAATCGGGACAATGCATCATACTCTAAATAATTATTTTGTTTAAAGAAACTCATTACCCATTCATTTTGAGTCTTAGTATAACATGATGGCACATACAATGCTCCTGCTTGACGACCAGTCAGTACTCCAGGTGCATTTATATGATCAAACAGAGACAGAAAGAGGCGATCAGTCAAATTGCAATGATTCACTATGACAGCTATAGGAGTAGGCTTCAGTAGACCCATTAAGGCTCCTCTAATCTTAGCCTTTGTCCTTGTAATGTATTCTTCAGTATAGAAAGTTCTGGGTTCTGAAGGATCTTGTTTCCCAATAATGATTTTTCCCAAATATTTTTCTAAAACATTATGCTGGAGTAATTCTGCTGGCAAATCATATTGCAGTGTCAACTCGCCCACAGATATTTGACCTTGAAGTTGCAATTTCTCATTTACTTCTCTTGCAACTTTTTCCAAATAATAATAAGCTATTAAGTATCCTGAAACAAGTTGCACCTCTTTTCCTTTGATAATGTCTGCTACACAATGGTTAATTTGACTAAGGTCAACATTTAACTCTTTGGCAAGGTCAACTGTGTTAATACGCCCTCCATGGACATATAACTCATCCTTCACTTCCTTAGTAAGTTGTTGAGGAGTCAAATATTCTTTGCCATCAGTAGTAAATATAACATCAACCAACTTGAACTCAATTAATTTAGTAACGATTTCTATGCAGTTTCTCTCTGACAATCTGAAAGTGGAAGTACAAGAATGAAGACTTGTTGTCATTAATATATTTACTTAACTCCTTAAAGGAGCTATAGCAAAAAAATCTCATAGAAAGATAAACATACAGATCTTTCTTTAATATGTAGAGAACAAAAATATTTATAAAGGACTCTAATAAGCTATAATAGTACTTTAAGTAGATTCTAATTGAACTTGAACCATAGGATATGTACCTAACCGAAGGCTGCCATTCTGGCAACCATATACGCCACTCTGGAAGAGCATGATGAGATATTGTGAAAGTTCTATAAAACCTAATTTTCGACTGACTGTGTACTTGCCTGGCTATTTCTTTCAAAAATAATTGTGACTACCTACCTCTGAGACGTGGAAGTAAGCTGCGCTTTTTGAAAATCTGCAGCTAATCTTTTTATCTCGTCCCAGTCGGATGATGGGGCCATATTGTTTAGTTTTATGTAAATCAAAGATAATCCTAACGAACCATGTAATAAAATGGCTTCTACAAATCTTGATCAGCAAATAACATAAATCGTTTGGAACCTCTTGAGAATAGTGTATCACCGATACACATTTTACGTAAAACTTTCACAATGTTTTGACATCACAACTGTCAAACACGTGTCAATCGTGTCATGTCAGCTTTTTTGTTTTCTTTTTTTTTGGATATGGCAATCTGTGCCGATGTCGACAATTCTGCCAATGACATATGAATGTAAGAGATTAGTGTGTTAAAAAAAATACAAAGAGAGCAAAGTGAAGAAGGAAGAAGGAAAACTGATTAAAGTTTAATGGAATTACAACGTATGAAAGTTATTAACGCCTGAACGAGTTCTGGCGATGAATAGGTTAAAAGAGAAAGCTTTTTTGTTAATCATAATCACTAGGTTTTATAGATCCGGGTCCTAGCCTTTTTAATCCAGTTGTGGAAGTGACTTTTTGGCGGGCCTTCGAACGCACAGGCGCGAATCAAGCCATCAAAAATAAAATCCGTGTCCAGCGCACTAAAAAGCCCTCCAAGTAGTCTTTATGTCATCTCAACTTCATTTGTTGCCTTAAACGAGATAAGGATTACATAAAATCATAATCATCGTAAACTCAAGTTTATTTTATGGTATAATGGGCGTTTTACGGTATACGAGCAAACGTATCACCTAATGGTAAGCGGTTACCCCACCCACACCCGCCGACCTTTAGAGGATGGAGGAGGGGATGAGCCTCACTCAGTCAGGTCAGGTATTTTCACTCACTTGTTGAACAGGGCAACTTCGCCCAGTGTTAAAGTTGCCAGTTTAACTGTTTTTATGGTAACCATTATAGGACAACATTTTGTGATTCACAAATTGTCGATCTGAGTCTTCTGTGTTTCCATTTCATGTATGTTTGTTAGAGTTCCCCGCGATAGAGGATGTAAATTCCTAATGCGGGATATGTCTTTTTTAAAAAGGAAGAAAAAACTTAATTTGTTCACGCTGTTATAACATCGCGCTACAGGCAATAGGAGACGCAGACGATTGCGGCGATCAACTTATAATCTAATAAGAATGAAGAGTAGAATCAGTATCATAAATCTGTCTTAAGTTACATTTTGCCCAGTGAAGTTTCACAAAGCTTTTCTAAGCAATAGTAGGCTTAGGAAACAAATAGTCCACAAAAAATTTTAGGTAGTGTTACAAGGTACTGAAATGAAATATGTTTATTCGTGTGAACACAGGGACCAAATTAAAATACTTCATAATAAGCAACTTGTGTTTTAATAATTTTGAAATATTCCTATTTAATATTTTATTTACATTTTGCAATATGTGTACTTATCAATCATTTTATTGCCTTGTAAGACTGCAAAATGTAGGATATAAGTAAATTTGATCTCAAATAAGAGCAACATGTGTGTAAAAAAGCAACAGGTTCTAAATATAGTATAGAGCTCTTTTATAAACAATGTTAGTGTCCTTTTAGAAAAATGCAGAATAACTAAAAAAATATAATTTCAACGTCATTCAGAATTCTCTAGACAGAGTCCCCACCTCAACATATCATCCAGAAAGTTTTTATAGTTGACAACAACAACAGCCTTTAATCATCCGGAAAAGAAGTTGTGTTTTAGAAGGTTTGATTGGTTCGTGAAAACTACTTTGACGCGAGCCAATTTGCAGGTAATAGATGATCTTCTCCTTATTTTGATGAGATGGCAACCAGCTGGATCAGATATTTCTGCCAATATCACATATTTAAAGTATTTAAATCTTAAGTCTTCGAGTCTTCAAGTTTTCATTGTGATGAAATCAATGATAAAAAATATAAAAAAGTGGATGAGATGAAACGGGGACCTTCTTTATATAAAATTAAAATTTCATCTGTAGTACACTTGTTATACCTATCAGCTAATTAATGTCGTTAGAACACTCTGTCTAAAGTTGTTGATGATTATTATGAGGTAAAGCTTTGAAATAGTGTAACCTGCACTTACTAAAAGGTTTTAGTAAAAAGATAAATTGAAATAAACAAATTCAGTATCCAATTATTCCATAAATAATTTGTTTGCATATAATTTCGAAGTACAGTTTGTAATTATTTATTAACTAGACGCTTTAGCGGCTTGACGTCTCTTCACGTCCCAGTTATAAACTCTAGCCATATTTACTTCTGTAGTCGTCCATTGATCTCTGCAAAAAGAAATAAAGAAGTGAATTTAAATCAATCTATGACCAAGTTATTAGTTTAAAATATTTTTGGCACTATCTAGAATTGGTGACAAGACTGAGGCAACATTGAAGCGTCAAATTCTTTAGGAAGAGAAGTTCCACGAATGCACATGTATGCGAGAAAACTCATACACACAGTCCGACACAGACTCCGGCAGAATGTGTTTCGATTGGTCCCGCAAACGCTCGCGAATCAATCAACGTTCGGTGCGGTGACTTCTGTTGTTGAAGGCTTGGGGGCGTATTATGTTATGGTGATAAGGGTAAATTTGACAAGTTAAGAAGCTAGATATAATGAGATTGACAGCTCGATGCGCTTGGACTATGCCCGCAAGCGTTCGGGTATACGAGCGTACAGGTCACCTGGTGTGCCTAACACCGCGTACATACACTTGCAATTCACAAGAGTCACAAGTGCATTTTCATCCATTGATTCTTCCGTACAGAATAAGGGAGAGGTTTACAGCGTTAGTATCACTCAAAAAACAGAATAGAGTGCAAGAGAAAACCATTTTAAATACTTGAAAAGTACTTTTTAGTAGGCATTTATATTAATGAGATTTTTATTATTTAGTTTTCTTAATTGTCACACACTCATTTTCTCTTCATCTTCTATAGATTTGTATATTAAGTTGGAGTTAGAAGAATGTGAACTATATAGAGGTGACATGCACAATAAAAATTGAGCACTAATGACTGACCTGTGAAGTAGGTTAATTAAAGTGGTGGAGATTACTGTGTAGTATAGTATGAAATTAAGTCGTTTCAGCAGTCTGTCCACTTATCTTTTAAATTCTCGATGGACACCCAATTTTCGCAATTGATAGTAATTTAAGAGGAAGGTTTATATCTACACTAATATTATAAAGAGAAAAACTTTTTTTGTAAATAGGCTCAATAATTATTGGACCGATTTTAAAAATTCTTTCACCATTTGAAAGCTACATTATCCCCGAGTAACATAAAGTATATTTTATTTTGGAAAAAATAGGGTTCCGTAAGATATTTGGGTTTTTCGGACACAAGGTGTAAAAAATCAACCAGAAAAGTTACTTATTTTGCGTACGCTGTCTAAACTATAAAAGATAGATCCATAAAATGTTCTAATTAATTGTAGATCTTATAAATATCTACAAAAAAGTAAGCGACACACTATACCTATCTATGTCGTGTGAGCCACAACCACCATTTTTTTATTTAAAAATCTTGAATTTTTTTTTGGACTACATTTCAACGCGTTTATTTATTCATGCTATTAATCCTTATCAAAGTAAATTATTTCATCACTAAGTACAGTTTATGTAGATAATATTTAGTCTGTGAATGATTAAAATTGGACGTTTGGTTTTGAAGTTATGGCGAAATTAAAATATTACGAATTCTGCTGCACGGCCCGTTGAGAAATGGGTGTCACCAAGGCAGGGGTGCGCGTGCGGGAGGGGAGTTTAGAGATATGAGTAAGGTACCCGCGCGGCTCAAACGCGAGGTCGGCTACCCAAGCAGCAGTCGTGCGCGAAGTCTAATAATTTCCGCGCGATTTTTTTTAGATTCCGTTCTTAAAACTACACCTACGCAAAAGTTCTTCTCAGAGCTAAACAACAGTTATTTTCAGGGCTAACCAACAGTTCTTTTCAGGGCTAACCAACAGTTCTTTTCAGGGCTAACCAACAGTTCTTTTCAGGGCTAACCAACAGTGCTTTTCAGGGCTAACCAACAGTTCTTTTCAAGGCTAACCAAGTTATTTTCAGGGCTAACCAACATTTCTTTTCAGAGCTAGAATATTACACGCTATTAACATTTTCTTAAGCATTTGAAAATGCCTAAGAGAGCCAGGTCTCAACTTTCTAAACATAGTTCTCAAGCACGGGTAGCAAAAATACGTTTTATGGGAGAATCTTCACCTGAAAGTTCACAACGCCTTGCTGAACAAAATCAGAGAAACTCTCAGGTACGCGCACGAGAGTCGACTGTCGAACGTTCGCAACGCCTTGCCGAACAAAGCTTGAGAACCTCTAAGCTACGCGCTCAAGGGTCGAGGCTGGAGCGTTCCCAACGTCTTCATGAACAAAATATAAGGACCTCTCAGTTGCGCAAATGAGTTGAGTGTCGAGCATTTGCAGCGACTTAGAGCTCAGGCAGAGAGACAACAGTTGTCCACAAATAGAGTTTGCAATCGAATTTTAGCTAACAGCAACAGAGTGGCTTTCAGATATGATCCACAGGTTGATTATGCACAACAAGCGTCCGTCCGAATCAGAGTCATGAATAAGATCTGCTCTAACTGCTCCGCCAAGAAATGGGCGGATGAACCTAATGGTATGTGCTGTGCTTCAGGTAAATGTTTGTTTTCCTAAACTTCGTGAGCTAGGCTAGGTTGCTAGTTATTTCTAAATTCTTGTAAGGCTATACTATCAATATCATAACTTTTACCTTAAGAAATCTAAATCATGTTCCACATGAGTTAAATTTTTCTTAGCAGTGACCATGTTAGATGACAGCAGAGTTTCAGCATCTTCTAAAGTATATTCTAGCATTACATTTGCCCCAAGCCACAAATACACTTTATCTGTTGGTGGTATATTTGCCTGTAAAAACAATTTATTTTCAGTTATATATATGGGTTTTGAAAAATGCTTCACATCACATTACATCAACAATCTTGAACAGTCAATTCCTTTTGGCCATAATACTCTCCTTAGAAAAGGTAAATCCATAATTACAAATAAATAACTTTTAATAAAATCCCTGACAAAAGAGTCTGGCATATTGTAGAGAACCTTGGGGGAAGCCTCTGTCCAGAACGCTGGGAGGGGTCTGGATGACATAAGAGAGTGGTTCCCAGACCCCTCCCGTGCCAGGCGCATAGAGGCACACCATGTGGTTTTAGTTGGCTTGATTACGACACACTGCCCTGCAGGAAACCCCGGTGGGGTGAAGGCCCGAGTGGGTTTCCACACGTAAAAATAAGGCCTTAGTCCAGAAATGGACATCTTTTGACTGATATGATGATGAAGTATGTATCTATGCTAATCTATATTTATAATTAATATAAAAAGCTTAGAGTTTGTTTGCTTGAACACGCTAATCTCAATTAGATAAATTCTTTCAGTGTTAGATATCCTAATTAACTAGGAAGGTAAATACCATCGCTCTAACACCAATAAGAGCAGTGCACCAATGAAAAAGGTTACAAAAAGGGAGGAAAAATATCACCCTACAGGCAATTGAAGAAAATGAGGTTGTGTGGGTCATCTAGTACTGTATATTTAAATGTAAATGTGTAATATCTAAGTAAGTAAGTAATATTCAGTACAATTATATTAAACAAAAATAGTGTTCAAAATGTTATATCTTTGTGTTTAAATAGTTTTTACGTGAAGTAAACATGCCAACAATTTAGAACCCTTTGAATATCCATGGTATACAGATTGTATTTGGTATTAAGGTCATATTCATGTCTATTTTGGTATTCTATGTAAGCAGTGTGGACCTACCTGTAGTCAAGAGAACAAGGACTTTTAAAAGAATAAGTAAAGTGGCTTGCTAGTTTACCAAAATAATTACCTTTACAAACACTTGATCACTTAGAAGAAACTTTGTTTCCATTTCTTCCTTTTGTATCTTCAACTTTTCAATCATTTCCAAAGAGCGTGCTAGGTCTGGTATTTGCTGTCGTAACCGTCTGCGTTTAGTGGCCAGTGATAACTCCATATGTTTGTATTTGGCATGTTGTTCATCTAGATTTCTCAAAACCTTATCAACACCACCCGAGTTCTCAGGTTTGCTCATGAATTCATCAACATTATCCTAGTTGAAGATAAATAGATTTTATATAAGGTCGTCATAATAATAAAATGTAAGTTTTAGATGTGTTAAAGAATAATATGTAGTTTAAACTCTAGAAATGAATTTAGATAAACAACGTTTGCCGATAAATTGCAAGTCTCAAGTAAGGTTAGCTGAGATTCGAAAAATAATAACGATTTACTTTCATTAAACATAAGTAATAAATATCAAATACGGTAAATAGTAAAAAGCCGAACCTCATTGTTACACAATTTTTCTCAGCAAAATATTTTCGACAGCATTTTTATTTGGTTATTAGTATTTTTACCCATAACTTAGTACGCTCTAATAAGTGAGTCGAAGAAAAGAGGTGATGAATTTATTTATCCAATGTTATACTTACTACAAATACGGCTTCCGGTATTCCAGAGTATGATTTAGGGGTTGAAGTATCGGTTCCATCGCCATCCATTTTCGGGTTTTACGTGCGAATTTGATTTTAGGGCTGTAATTATGAATAAAACAATATTTTTTATACTAAATAAAATTAATGCAAAGCTACTATGAATGAAAACTATCAAATAAAACGTACAATTAAGACTTCTTTTCGCATACGGCACAGCACTGTATAACAATTTCTATATTCTAAATTGATGCTCAGTGCTGCCAACTCCAAATAATGTTTGGCCAAAAAGTTATATTAGCCAAAAGGCTTCCAGGTGACTGTGATAAAAAAAACAAAAATACCAACGATTTTCTGAATCTAATTAGAAATTCTAGTTAAAGAAAGATTATTTCATTCATTTATATCTTCGTTAGGATTTTATTATTCATCACCATAGTACAAAACAAAACAACACTTACTGGCTAAGATTTTAATCTCTCTAATATAGTCTTATTTGTCTTAGCCCATACCTCTTCCTGCTGGTAATGGATGCTCTCCGAGGAGGTACTATGGTGCATTCTATTTGCAGACGACATTGTGTGTGTTGATAAAGAGGCGTCCGAGGGCCAGCGCAGTCTAGAGACATGGCTGCAAGGACTAGAGAATGTTGGCTCGAAAATAAGCAGAACTAAAACCGAATACATGTTCTGCGATTTCGGCCGTCTCTCCGGTCTGCACCGATTTCAAGTACCTCGGTTCGCTGTTATAAACAACAACCAATAATGTCTCACTGCTGGGCTCGTGTCTCCTCTCAGGAGAGGGTTAAGGCCATACGTCCCCACGCTGGCCAAGTGCGGGTTGGGGACTGGCAAGAATACGTTGTGGCTACGTAAATCTTGCCGTTGGTTTTTTTTTTAAGCCGCCCGAAGGCCTCCAACTAAGCTGTTACGTATGATAACAACCGGGACCGACTGCTTAACGTGACCTCCGAATCACGGAGACGCTCATGGTAACATGCCACCAGCGGTCACCCATCCAGGTACTGACCGCGCCATCGTTGCTTACCCTCGATGATTGTTTCTAATTACCGAGTGCAACTGGGCTATGAGCGCCAGAAAAAATGGATGGCCTGCGTAAAAGAGGATATGGCCAGGAACGGAGTAAACAGTGAACTGATGCGTGAGAGAGGAGAATGGAGAAAGAAAACTCATTGGTTCGACCCCAAATAAAGTTGGAAAAAGGGTAGGGAGATAATGAATGTAGTCTTATTTGTAATATTTATTAAATACATTTTGAGAATTTGACTGCAGACGTTGACTTCTAATAAAAACTGGTCCAGCATGCCTGAAATAAGCAAGCATAAGCACAATTTCAAAAATTTAATTTTATCACACCTTAGCTACAAAAATTGCCATTGTTAGTATAGTTGGTAATGCACATATTTGATTAAATTAAAATAATATAATCATTTAATTTGAAGAAATGCCATTTAACTTCATTTGCTAGCAGTGGTTTCCTGTAAAACCACGGTATCCCTTAGGTCATAGCTCTCCCACATGGTGAATGCCTCAATGATTTACAGGTTAACTAGTGCTGCAGTTAAAACTCTAAAAGACAGTTATTCAGAAACAGGCTCATAAACAAACAAAAGGAAGGAGATCGGAATGAAATGAATGATGAATGACGTTTCGGAGTAAATTAGACGCAATTTGTCAAAGTCCTTGATATAGAATTGTAAGAATTTTCGTAATTCTCAAATTAATAAAAACGTCAGCCATCAATCATTATTTTAGCTGTAAGTGTTTTGTGAGTGATCGTCATTTTGTTGTGATTGGTTTCATATCATTAAAGGGAGACTTGATCAACGTTTTGTTTTTCAGGCAAATCCTCGGAGTGCGGCTACGCCCTGTTTTTTATATCAAAGCGTATCATTTTGTTTTCAACATAGGCCTATCAGATACTGCCGTTATGGATATGATGGTGTCAACATTACAACAGCAGCGGGCTGTTACAGAACAGCTTCGACGCGAAGCCTCTATAAAACGTATTCCAGTTTCTGTAGCCGTCACTGATATTATAAAATTCATTAATGAACATGAACAAGAAGATTGTTTGTTAGTTGGCTTCTCTAGTCAAAAAGTCAACCCTTTCCGCGAAAAAAGTTCCTGCACTGTTCTGTAATTGTTTCTTTGTTGAAGCAATAAAAACTAATTAAATGGAATTTTATCCTGTTTCTAATTACAGTATGTATAATTGTATCAAAGGAATAATAAGGAATGTAGACAACTATAAATCTCAAAGTAAATGTATTTATTTCTACTGTTAATCTTAATCGTTTTGGTATAAAGGATACTAAATAAATAAACATAATGCTTTTTCGAATGTTTTATTTGTGCACAGTAAAACTGAATTCCAATTCCTCTACTAGGCATTTTTAATGACTGCTACCAATTCCAAAAATGTTAAAGAAAGTATCTGACAATTGCAACTTTATAATTATTTTACACAGAGGCCTATTAGTACCTAGCTGGGCTTTTATACAGTGAAGATGATATCACATAAGCCACTAAATTATAACTCAAGTTGTACATACAACTAAACTGTTATTGTAAGGAAATATCACAAAGTTAAGACAGACTACTGCTAGAATATTATTAATCTACATTACATACAAAAATGTCTTAAATAAAGTTAGGGATTTTCTTGGTGTTTACATTGAAATATTATAATTACTATCTTTATTAATGTATTTCATCGAGTATAAAGGTATTATGCACACAATAATATTTCTAACAAGACTAAGTTCCTCAAATATAAACGACAGTTTTATATTCGAGTATTTGATTATTATGTTATCATGTACATTTGTGGTATACAGTAGTAGCATTGGATAAATATGTGTATACACAATCACTAATATATACCCTCTAGAATTGTTTTTAAATAATCAAAGACCAATTTGGCAACCCATAGAAAATGGTGTAAAATGTAAATGTGCAGGTATTAAGAACACTTCTCAGCTATTGTAAAATGGTAGACTGGACTACATTATGGTTATTTATACTACACATATATATAAATGAGCACAGCAATATAGTATTCTAACAATATATATATTAAAATATTCAAAATAATTATACAGTAATGCTAATATAAAACTATCCAACCATTATATAAGATTTGGAAGTTACTAGCAATACATTTACATGGTCCATGCAAAGACCAATTGGGGAGGTTCATACACAGATCATTGTTTAGTGTATATAAGACTAATTATTGGAACTTTATGTGGACCTTAGGCCGCGTACACGAAGTGAGCGGGAGCGGCGATACCCGCCGTACAGCTAATATCGAGACCACGGCCTTATAGCCTGCATAAGTAATTTGTAGTCACAAAAATGTAGGAAATTAAAGGCCTCACTTTCCTAAAATTACAAAAATTTTACCTTAAAATGTGTTTCTAACACACTCCCTCATCAATTAATGACATAGGCATGTAACAATTCCATAACAGTAACTAAAGTCAATCTTTATCACTTCACAAAATACAAAAGAAAAAATTTGTTTTTATGACAACTGCACTGAAACCACTCGTTTTAGGGGATTGTTAACATTTAAATTAGGGGTCACAAAGAACATCCAGACTAAGACAACTAGATATTTATACATTAAATAATTTTTTACACATAGTAATCTGACCCACACAGCATATTAGCTCACTTTAACCATTGCAACATCTGTGCAGTCACACCTATATTTATATCCAGTTATGAATTGTGGGGCAAATAAATAAAAGCCTTATTAATAAACAATATTTAACTCAAAGTAGTGGTTTTATGTTATTTTGAACTTTGAGGCTATAAGTTTAAAGTTGAAAATAACACAACTGTTATGAACGTTAAAGATAATGAATAAGACTCCAGTTCATATATCTGATATTTATCAAGATATAATATATATGGCAGTTGAATCAAACAGGAAACATTATATTGTAAAATATTTGAGCAACTTTGGAATTAAATGAATTAATCTTACACTACAGGTAAAACTATATAAAAAACTAACTATCAGTCTTTTACATTGATGTTGTTTATCAACCACATGGCAATAAGGTTCTCAAAAGTTTACAAAATGGGAATATTTTTACGATACAAATTAAATTTACAAATCTGCAAATGCTTAGTACTAGCACGCCTATTGTCAGACCTGTCATTAAAACAGTATGTTAAAATATCAATATAATATAGATAGTTCAATGAAATACTACATTGTGATAAATACAGTTGACAAAGTATTTTCATCAAAATTTTTTAATAATGCTTACATGGATAATTCTAATAGTTGACTCATAACCACAATAGTGTAATGATAGTTATGCATATAACATACAACTACATTTCCTTACACATTCCTTAAGACATTATCATAACTTTCAAATACAGCTCATATTCATAAGATTAGTGTTGTGTTATTACTAATATCTAACATTTAAGTTACCTCCTTAGTCTAAACATTAAATTTAATTTTACACCAATAGAGGAGACTATAGTATACAATATTTGCACAATTCACATGGACAATGAAACCAGTAAAAATGGCATGCTAAATATTCCTAAGATTTCACTAAACTATTGTACAAAATATAAATAAATAATATTTAAATAACTAAATACTATAAAAGGCCTCAATATTTAGTTTACCACTGATGCTAATTGTTTTGGTTTTACACATTTTCTGTGGCATTCATAACTTATTTATTACATAGCAGGAATGCACAGAATACTTATTTTGATTTGTAAACTTTTGAGATAAAGCATTCCTTGAAAATAAATCAAGGGTTGTTTTAATCATAGGCATCATACCTTGATTCATATATGATTAACTATATATTTAAAATGAGATTTACAATTTAAGACTGTTCACAGTTTAACCCTTATGAAAGTAGGAAGACTAAATCTTTAGTAAACAATGAACGTGTTAATGTGTTATTTGAATAATAAATGTTTTGAATCAAGTTATGATGTGCGATGATAAGAGCAATTTACACAGTTTCATTTACTCTCTCTTGCTTTGGTGGTGACAAATCTTCAGTTCCATTAGCTACACTCTGATGGTACAATTTCAACAATTCCATTGCATCCTGCGCTTGTCGTTTTTCTAGCAATATTCTGTAATGAGTTATACAAAAAGACATTAGTAATAAATTCGTATTTGCTATAATAAGTTCTTTGATGTAGGAAATAAGGCACGTTATTGTATTTAATACAACACTTATTGACAAAGAATGAAGTTTTTAAGTGTTATCTTTGTGATAAACTAAACATTATTTATTCAAAATACATGTGAGATTAAGTTATTTACCTTCCTGAAGCTTCCTTGATGTGTTCCAAAATTATTCTATTGTCTCTGTCTGTAACAATATCTGCAAGACTATCTGGATCCATGTCTGATAATAGTTCCAAGTCTTGGCCACCTAATAGTGAGATGTGACATAGATTGTGTTGGAGACGACCAACCAAGCTGGCTACTTGACCTTTATCTCCTAAAGCTATGTCGTCAGTTTGGTCCAAAGATACTTGACACTTAGGCATATTTGGAGCCCACTTCTCGTTTCCATGTAAAATCATAAGCGTTGTATCAGGATCTAAAGTCGAAAAATATTCTTCATCATCGACTTCAGTGCCATCGGACTCCAAAACAACTGTTAAATTTTCCGAGGGCATTCCTAGTTTATCCGGCACTTTTGTAAGTAAATCTTCAAGTGACGATGCAACTATTCCTTTCTTTTTATCTCGATTCAAGTCACAAATTTTATACGGTCTGGCATTGTCTTGCTCCATTATAGTGTTTTGAGTGTTTATTTATTATTGCTTTATTACTTCGAGATAAACGTACGGTTTTTTTATTTATTATTAATAATTTTTGTTTATTCTTTAACGACACAGTAATTTTCCAACAAGTGTAAAGTGTCGGTGTCGGTCTCTCATCGGCTGGTACTTGCTGATACTGATACGGCACTACTTGGCAGCAGACAGTAGGTACGCACTGTACGCAGTAGGTACTTTATACCAAAGTGGTCGATCTGACGTTTATTAAAATTGCCAGAGTAAAAACATTAAATTTTTATTTTTCTATAATGATGTTTACTTTTAAAAATTTAATTAACTTAAACTTAAGTTCAAATTGGATTTCACAGTAGCTGTATTTATTTTCTATGAACGACTGTTTCAATCAAGGTTCTGAATACAACTCACGTCCCGCTTAGATCCCAGGCGCGCGGCGACTGCCAGTATATACATATCTAGCTACAAATTCTGTAATAGCATCTTATAGGTGTACCTACTGGCGACTATATAACTTACAGAAGATGGAATAAAATCACTTATTTTTTTATGGTTCAAATATTAACGCAAAGTAACATTAGGTTAAATTTTGTGTCATCTTATATTTGTTTGTAGAATATTGTTGTATTTTTTGAGACTTGATTTTTATTTGTCAAATATTTCGTCAGTCCGATTCCTATTTGTCAAATATTTTGTCAGTCATATTAAATTGAGACTGCCAGTACCTATATTTTATGTTAAATAATAGCTATCGTTTTAAGAATCAACTACTTTGTACAAGGTATTTTAAGGGAATAATACACGGTGTAGTTACATAGGTAGTCACAAGTACGAAAGTGGACATAGTAGTACTTTCTGTCAAAATGCAGAGATATTTTTGCGAGCGAAGCATCAAATAAGACTTAATTTTATGTATCTACATAAACTTTTGCACCAGTTTTCCCTAGGTGTGCACCATAAGAGGTTGAAAAGTTATAGGAAAATTATTGCGTTGTCACTGCATGCCATGCAAGAATATTAGGCTTTATGCGGAGATGAGAGGCGCAGAAATATCGGCCTTACTAAAAGTGTTAAGCTGAGACAGCTGCCTAGTTTACGTTACATGTTAATTTTTATTTTAAACTATTGTATAATGTATATTGTATTGGGTGTAGACGGCTTCTTCAACCTGGTCGAAACTTTAGGCATTTTATAGGTATGCACATAATACTTAGAATGAGATTGTGAATTTCCGTATTTCTAAATTTACATATAAACCTGTAACTTGTAGTATTTACTGTTGTTTTGTAACCTAACTGCAATATTTCTTTTTATTTAAATTGTCTTATATTACAGACACGATTTAATTTTCAAAGTGGTTGAATAATAAGTGGTAATAAATATTCATGATTAGTCTTATAATGGCTTTTATAATAGATATAAAAATGCAAACGAACGATCGGAGGAGTGGAGGTTCAGGTATACAAGGGCGGTTGTGGGGTCACGTTCGGTCACGGAGCGACGCGACGGGCGAGGATCAATATAACCTCCCCTACTACTCATCCTCCTTAATAGTCCGTACTAGTATGCAACTCTCAATTCAGCATTTTGTAATGATTTACGTCTTTTTAATATGATATGTTAATTGTAATAGGAAAGGTATTTATCAGAGGTTTTAGATCAATACTAAAGCTTTCGTTTTTAACTTAAGTACCTACTACTATTAGTACTTAAGTTAAAAAAGGAGAAACGAAAATTAGACTGTAAATATGACACAAGAGTATAATAATAAATCACGTAGTTATGTAATATTTACTCATATAAACTGTTCTTATCTTGTTAAGAAAATCTAGGACATACCTACATTGTACCTGAGTATTGAAATTTCTGTAAGTAATGTCCTAAAGTTCCCTTTAAAACAATTTACAATTCGTCGTCATTACGAATGAATAACTAGCTTTTACATGATACATGAGTAAAAACACTTTTAGCAGTTAAACTAACTTTAGGAGCTATAACAAATAAACAAACAAAACAACAACCCATAATGTCCCACTGCTGGGCTCGGGTCTCCTCTCAGGAGAGGGTTAAGGCCATTCGTCCCCACGCTGGCCAAGTGCGGGTTGGGGACTGGCAAGAATACGTTGTGGCTACGTAAATCTTGCCGTTGGATGTTTTTAAGCCGCCCGAAGGCCTCCAACTAAGCTTCACGACTGTTATCGTATGATAACAACCGGGACCGACTGCTTAACGTGACCTCCGAATCACGGAGACGCTCATGGTAACATGCCACCAGCGGTCACCCATCCAGGTACTGACCGCGCCATCGTTGCTTACCCTCGATGATTGTTTCTAATCACCGAGTGCAACTGGGCTATGAGCGCCCCTATAACAAATATTCAAAGTTAATCGAAAGGCTTACTGTTATTGTTATTATGGCCCGCATCTATGAACCATGACAAATTTATATGCAAAGAATTAGTTCCATATATCATACTATATCCATAGTTCCGAATATATCCGAATGTATCCGAATTTATTGTTAGTACGAATAGTATGAAAGCATACTATTCGTACCAATAATAAATTCGAAACCTACTCTGTCTGTCTGTAATGTAACGTTTTCACGGGTAAACCACTGCACTGACTTCAATGTAATTTAGCATAGAGGTACTTTGGTCCTGGGTCCTCTTTATCGATGATAGATTGTAAGAGTGACTAAATATATGAATCCAATATACAAACCACCTTAAATGAGATCATTGCATGGTTAGAGTGTAACGCATTAAGAATTAATTCGAAAAAATTTTAAAATATTGAACTCTAAGACATCGAAAAGTAAATATCTCCCTATTAAAATTTCACACACAAATCAAATGATAGAGTCAGTTTACGAAAATTTGACGAAAATTTGAGGTGGAAAAATCACATTGAGGAAATATATATGAATGAGGTGTCAAGGTCAACTGCAATGACAGTCTACCACGCTCATGTTTGTTCCATAATCCATGTTCCATAATATAAGGCTTGGTATTATGTATTATTTGGAGTTATTCTACTGAAATTGAAAGAGGTTTAATGGACCAAAAAAAAAATTACTTACGTATTTTTTAACATGGAATGGACTTCATTATGTAGACCAGTCTTTAAAGCTCACAACCTTTTAACTGTTCCGTATATATAAAAACAATTTATACATATGAAATTGCTAAATTTGTTTAAAAATAACCGTTCCCTTTTTGAATATAAAATTAATTTTAGTAAACGTGAAGCAACACAACTTCTATTAAAGATGCCAATTCTCAGAATCGAACGAAAAATATGGCTCCACTTACATATAATATGATACAATACCCAAGTGGATTACTGACTTACCACTCCAGAAGTTTTGTATTATGCTTAGAAAATGGTTGATAGACAACAGTTATTATTCCGTTAAGGAATTCCTACAAAACAACTCGTGTCTGTCTTATAATTTTAAGAATGCATTGTAGATATGTATTGAATTATAAAGTAATTTTTGTACGTATTTTCAAAACGTTATATGTAAAATTGATATTGGTTTAATTAATTAGTTATTATTTAATTTAGTTTTAACAATTAAGGAACTAGCTACGAACTATTGTACGACAGACTGCAACTCTATATTTGCATGCCTATTACTGGCGAATTGTGTATCGTGCCCATTTTTATTTTAACCCGACTTCGAAAGGAGGTCTATGTTTTTCGAGTGTATATATGTAGTATGCCCCAGAGCATAAACAGCTTGTTGTATTTTTATGTGAGTGGTATCAATAGGTTCGTCTTAGTCGTGAGAGTGACACTGGGTACATCAAAATTAATCTCAAATAAGCCAGCTAAAGAGCCAAAAAGTAATCTTAAATAAAAATGTTTTCAAATTACTTCGAGTGTGGTATAAAAAAAGATTTTTTAACGGCGATATACATAATTTTGACGCAGCCGGTTTTTATTTTTTTAATAATTCATTACTTGTTCACCATCTTTGAGCAAATAAAGTTATGTTATTTAAATTATTTTTAGGAAGGACTTACTTTATTTTAATCGACATAATGCGTAAGGAGCCCGGGCAAAAACTGGTAAAAATTATAAAGTCTTAAATCTTATTAAATATAAGGTGCATTTAGGAAAAATACAAACATCTAGAAATTCTAACTAGGTATGTATATCAAACAGCTTACGCAATTCAACTTCTCAGTGTAGGTATTCGGTGACGGGCGGGCTTCGGTAAAATAATTTGATGGATACTTATATAGTATTTTAACAATCTTTAATTACAATGAGTGAGGAGTATATTTGTCAATTCAAAAGAATGAGAATAACTATGCATTTCTTTTCTTTTTTCTTCCTTTTTAGTAATTCCCGCATTCGTCCTCACTTGTAGGAGAAGTCGTTCAAAGGTTTGAAAATCATTTTGGTGCAAATAAAAATATTATTAATACTTGTAGATGAGCATTATTGGATTCCGCTGAAAAATATGGAAATCTATTTTGATCAACACAAACACAAGCATACACCGGCGAACGCACACACACAGACTTATGGAATGATAAGGCAAAACAATCAGCTTTTTGTTTAGAAGTATTATGAATTGTATAAAAATATTAGACATAAAAATTACAACAAAAAGCTTGTTAAGGGTCCCGTAGGGATAATCATATATCTGTAGTATATCCTTCTCGCATAGACCAAACCCCTAATGAAAACTAATAGATTTCCTAATTAATTTAAAAGCACATCATAGCTACATCATCGGTGGCATTGAGATTTAATGAACTTTAGTTGATTGGAATTTATTTAGGAACCACCCACATTACTGCACAAAAATCTACACAACCGACGTTGAGATGCAGAAAAACGCCAGCGAATATTTTATACCATACGTGGAGTACAAATAGTTCTTTTATCGCTCTACAAGAAGGACATGAGATCTTGACAAAATTGTAAATACGTGGGCGCAAGTATCTTCGGAAACTTCGAAATCCGATTATTTGTTGGAAATCAGAATCACTATGTGTAAGTAACATGACAACCCATATCAGAGGTTTGAATCGTCCTTTTCGATCACATTACAAAGGAGTTGTGGAAATTTATGACAATAAATAAATTCCCACACTTCCTTTGTAATGGATGTTACAAAATATTAGCCAAAACGGCATGTCTGTCTGACAAATGATAGGCAAAAGAAATGTTTTCACGACGAAAATGTTATAAAACTAACAACAATAGTGGATTATGGATATAAAAGTGTATTTACATTTAAGGATTAAACAGAATGCGAGCAAAACTAATGGTTATAACAAACATGTAGTTGAAACGAACACCAATTTATATATTTGAAAAGAGACTTATAGACAGCAATAATGCTACTTGTATAACTCGCTCAAACAACTTCTGGTAAAAGAAGAATTTGTCTTAAAACTATGATGAAATTTCCTTTTCTTTTGGTTTGGAGTTGATTCTCAATAGCAAATCTCAACAGCAGATAAGAGAAACAGTTGATGCATTTGAGACGTAGTACTGGAGACGAATGCTAAGAATTACTTAAACTGCGAAACGTGCAAATACATCAATCTGGACCTTGTTCCGAATTAAAACTCGCTTGTCCACCACACACAACGCTTTCGTAATATGGCCGTACTCTCGTCGCTACACACTCGCAGAGGTAAAGAAAATTAGAAAAAGTTATTGTGGTCTGAAACGCCAAAGTCTGGCTAATGATCGCGTGGTCGTGCATTAAGAGAATGGATTGATATCTATTGACCCCAATTTGTATGACGTCTTAACAGATGCGCTGGACAGGAACTGCAGAGCGATAAGAGCATCTTGAAAAAGCTTCATCGAGCTTACAAAATTATTTATTGCGTTTTAAAATATTATTTTATTATTTTAAATTAAAAAAAATTAAAAACATAAAATTTGTTTATTGGTCATTAAGTATAAAACTAAGGATTTATTTAGCACAATGTGGTCCTCAAATAGAAATAAATTTACAAAGAACCATATTGACTAGTTTTATTTTTATAAATAGATTTTTCTCTCTTTCGAAATTACTCAGGAATTTCATTTTACGAAATGGACAGTTCCTGATAATTTATGTAGAGAGAAGATAGCGAAGCTGGGCTGGGTACTTCTTTGAATATTTGGTGACTTCTTAAATATTAAAATACATTACATATGTACATATCTAATGTGTTGGTGAAAATAGTATTGGAAATTTAACAAACGAACTTATTAGGTTAAATTTTAATGTGAAGTGTCACAGAGAAAGAATTGATTTAAACTTGGAATAATGCATTCAGGTAAAATGAAATAGCATAGAGTAAAACTTTTTGAATATTAATCTTTTTGCTTTTAGAAATAAAAATTAAAAAATGGACATTCTACATAAGGAAAGAAAAACATAAACGCATAGATTTTCTAATTTTAATTGGTATATTGTCTCTACTATCTTGGACGGTTGATTTCAAAACAATTTATATTCAAAATTTTTTTTATGATAACGTGTACTTTACATTTCTTAATTTTATGAGGTGCAGAATTTTTTTCAAAATTTAAATATCAAAAACAACAATATTCTTCGCACGTCATACGTAGGTTTAGTTTCAAACTGAATAAAAAATGTGATAAAACTTTGATGGACTTGTAAATTAAAAACATTTTTGAGAAAGTGTCAAACACATGCTAACACCAAACTAGGTAACACCAAAGTTGTTCCTGTTAAATGTACGCATAAACATTATTTTCAGCGGAGTTTAAACTTCAGTGGGGTCATATTTTTTAATGACAATGCTTAGCATGGGCAAACTGAGGGAGGTGGTTGGTCTCGGCGGTATAATGTAAAGTTTCGTCAACACGATACCTGCATCAGAAGGACATCACACATACACTCTAGGTGACATAATATGCCCGTGGAAACTTTGACATTCACATGGGATCTAAACATTGAACAATAACTGTTTTTGTTACGAAAATTACCATTTTACTCTTTTTCATCTGAATAATGAATGCATTTTTTGTTGACCTTTTTTATCAATGCATAATAAGGGTCGGTTTTTTTTAACGTATTTGATTCGGACACCCGGATCATAGATATGTCTAAATATACCTACTACTGTACTAAGCTTATACAGGCAACGCCAATATGGCCCTTGAAAATGTCATTTTACTTTTTATCTTTAACCCTATGAAGACACGGGTATTCACCGTGTCATAGTGAGCTTTGTTAATTTGTAACAATAGTTTAAATGCAATGATTACATGTGCAGATGGCGAAATGGTCCTTTATAAAAAAGGGACGGACGACACTAATAAACGACTTGATTCATAGGGCGATAAATTAGTTAGTACCAAACATAATTGCCTCGTTATACGAATTTTGTCTTGTGAAACTTCTCACATCTGGATGCCATAAAAATCCATATTTTAAGTGAACGTAGTAAAAAAGGGTGATTACCTGATTCATCGACGGTTATGAGAAGGGAGACGAGGGTTAGCAAAAGGCACTTGGTGTAGGACCACGGAGGAGATCGGACCTTGTGAAGTAGGGTCATATCGTGTCTGTGCGTCTTGTTGTTATTTAGAGTAAGTTAAAGTATAACATTGAAGAAAGACGGGTGAGTCTCAGTCTTCTTTAGTACCTGGTAAGGTAATAAGTGTATATGTAATCGTATCCCGGTCTGAGTATCGTAGTGATTACTAGATGATAACTAGATGAAATCTTATAGTGTTATTGGTAAGCATTGCCATTGGTTTTATCGGTACCTTTGATTTGAGATGTATGAGTAGGCTTCTTTATAAGGTCTGCAGCGAAGTGAAGCGAGGTATGGTCGAGTGGAGCTCGGCGACTGATCATCTCTTAGTTCTGCTACACGATTATACCTCGGGGAGCTGTCAATGTGTTGCTTTATACTGAGGTTGGCGTGTTTAGAGTGTGGGATGTGTACTTACGTGCTGGGAGTTTTAATGGTCGGATACACGGAGTTTCTGTAGGCCGGTTAAGCTTTATTGCCGTTGCGTCCGTAGGGGAAATTGGATTCGAGTTCCAAACCGCGTATAGGGGCATTTTTAAATGCCACTCGGTATTCAGTAATACCAGGCCTGGATAGCATATGGGTTAATGCACTTACTGCAAACGGTTATAGCGTTTGATCGTGCATTGCAGATCTCCTATGATAGAAGAGCGTTAATTCACCTAAATCTTGGGTACACAAAGGAAGATAGCGTGATCAGAACAAACCAATTGCAATGTGTTTGATGTGTTTAATTATCAATGATCCTTTCATTTGATCCGCGTGAGGCTTTAGATGCCAGTGGAGGAATTACGAGTTTGGCGACGGATTCCACAGGTTAGCACGGAGAGGGGTGCTATCCCAGCCCTCTCGTGAGGGTTGCTGATGGTGTTAACAAAACCACCTTGTTAAATAACCGATTATTTACGCTACTCAGGCTAGGGCTTGAAGAGGCATCATCACAACCTTCATAAAATGGTAATTTCAATTTAATTTATAGGGTGCCTTAATGAAAATTTATAGGTCGGGCACAGTACTATCAGGTGAGATGAAGAGCTATTTATGTCTTTTGACGTATCACCTCGTTTACATAACTGGCGGCGTTCATGAATCCCAATAATGACTAAAGAGCCAATTTTGAAATTCTTAGCATAGACAAAAGTTCTATCCTGCCTAGTTCAATTTCACGGTCACTTGGAAGGTAAGGCCAAATAAGCCTCGAAGATGCTTGATGTGTTAGGTCGATTGATGCAGTATTTCCCTCCTACTCAACGCCTGCATTTTTATAAGGAGCATATGGAATAGGTATTGTTTTTATTACCTTGGGCGCCTTTGTACAAGCACTCCGCATTTGATGGTGAGCGACTAGTGGTGTCAATTGCTAAAATACATCTAGTATAGAATTCCTCTATAGACGTAGCTTCTCGTACAGAGATAATAGGTTAGACCAAAACAGAGGCGTCTTTAGTCCATAAGTAATCATTACTCTAGTGCCCTTTAGTAAGCGCGCAGACAGCACAGATTCATTATAAGTGCCGCGGCCTGCGCCCCTAACATTGCTGCACTGCACACTCTGCACTATATTTAAAGACACTCCTGGACCAAAAAAAAACGCCCATCCTTTTAGTCTACTCAAGCGTACGTTCTTTTTTT